>PVIU01007050.1:0-95381 GCA_004026605.1 Ondatra zibethicus | reverse complement strand
GAACCACAGGTATTTTGGCTTGTTCCAAAGGGATGGTGTGTGAATGGAAACCTTAACTGAGCTGCACCTTTAGAATTTTTCAAAGTAAGATATCTGGGACCATGACAGTGCCCTTACTAAAACAGAAATCAGTGAATAAATGCAGACGTACTAAGCCTACAAATATAAAGACTCTAATATTTTTTCTTCAGGGCTTTATGTTTTCAATAAGTCTAGAAAAAAACTCAAAAGCAGTATACCTAAATAATCTGGTTTAGGGCTAGATAGAGATAAATCCTTTAAAAACCATTAAATAAAAAGGTGAATCAGATACTAGAAGGAGATACCTGTGAATTATTTTTCTCTAATAAGAGATTTGTAGGCAAGATATATTAAATATTATTAAAGTGAATATTTAGATACCATCATTAAAATGTGGGAAAAGTTTGAATAGCCCTTTAATAAAAGAGTGCCTCTGAATAGCCCATAAGTGTATGAAAGCATCCTTAACATCCTTAGTCATTAGGGAAAAGAAAATGAAAGCCACAGTCAGATCCCATTTCACACCCACTAGGATGTCTATGATAAAAAGAGAAAAAAAAATAAAAATGTTTCTGAGGATACAAAGGCCCATATATTGCTGGGGGAATATAAAATAGTGCTACAAATTTGGAAAAAGAGTTGGTAGTTCTTTTCAAATTTGGGCATAAATTTGCTACACAACTCGGCAATTCTACTCAAGGCTGTGCACCAGTGGAATAGAGACTTGTGTGCATAAAAGATTGAAGGGAATGGTCACAGCAGCATCACTCATACTATATAAAACATGGCCATAAACTATCCACCCAATGGTGAGTAAAGAAAACTGATAGACTTGTCCAAGCTAATGATATTCAGCAATGAACCTGAAAAACATTACTGAACCAAAGAAGGCAGATGCAGGATACCATAAGCTAACCCATTTCCCTTTGTACACAGGGCCTAAAAATACAACCCAAAGTGTATAGAAAGTGTGACAGAGACTTTCTTAAGTCTGTGTGGGAAAGGGAGTAACCACAACTGAACCTGATATAAATTTTCTAAAACTGGATTTTGGTGATAATTGCACAACTTTGTAAATATACCAAGGAATGACCAAAACATTAACTTTAACAGGTTGATTTTATGGTATAGAAATTATATTTCAATAAAGCCACATTTAAAACTTCATTTTAAAGTACTATTACCCAAACAACAATTTCATTGGAAAGTAGGAAGAAATACAGAGATCGCTGTATAGTCTATGGCTCATTAGGTGAAGGGACATATTTGTGAATCTAGGAATCCACAACTCCTTTAGGGAGGAGGGAGAGGTAGGCTAGCTTGGTCCTTCTAGAAGGAATTTGCATGCAAATTAATTTGCTATGTTCACAAAATAACAGGGAAGATTTGAAATTTTTAAAAAGTAGACTTATCATTTCAAAGTGTTTTAGCAACACTCATTTCACTACAGGGATTTACTGATACAAAGTGTTCTTACCCACTAAAGCAGTTCCTTAATCATGACTGCAATGTAATCTTCTTATAATATCATTGGGAGTTCTGCATTTGGATATTAAACTCGGGCATCTCACTAAATCTGACATGTCTTCCTACTTCCAGCATGATTTGTTACAATGAGGGATACTTATAGTTGTGTTTATAAATAACAATTTATATGTTGGCTAAAACCACACACATCCAGATTTTAAAGAATGAAGGCTATAAAAGTAGCTAGAAAACAGTCTAACTTTCAGTAGTTAGGAGACATTTCATCTAGCTTTCTGGCCAATTACCTTGAATGCGATGGGCCTCTTTCCTGGGAAGTTTGTGAGGACAGGCTTCCATCAAACGAGTTTCCCTGGTTGCAGCCAGAGATGGTGGCCTTGGGTGAGATGGAATCAGACTGCAGTGCTTCACTGACCACCTGAAGTCCCTTTGGGAAGTGAGACAGGAGATTAGCTCCTTCCCTTGCTTAGGTAATATCCTCTAGAATTACCTCCTTCATGCACACAGAGTCACATGAAGAGTTCCTATGCAGTGTAAGTGATCACAGACCTACAGACTGTCTTTGTCTAAAAGGCAACGGAAATAGAGAACATTTCGAGAAAAACTGGTGTCATTCCAAGCACGAGGCTTAACTATTTTATTAGTTTTATTTATCTTGCCCTTCATTGTTTTTTTTTCACTTCTATGTCCAGCATCTGCACAGTAGAGTTATGAACCCCGCAGTTCAGCAAAGACATGTCAGCACCAAGAAGGACAGAACAGGGGTGTGAGGCTCAGCTTGATGCCAGCATAGCAGGAAGTTATCAAACTCAAGTAAGAACCTGAGGATGAAGCTTTTCCCATCATTCATGAGAAAAAGAGTATCACAGAATTTTATTTGGCTCTGGGGACCTTTGAGGATCTGGTCTGCAAGCATACACTCAATAATCTATTTTATTGAGTAATTTATTTTAATTCCATTTAGTTGAGAAATGCAATTTTTCTCAGGTAATGGGTAATATTTTTCTGTAGGTATCATAGATTTCTAAAGGACAAAGACCCTCAGATGGCTACCATAGCAGTTCAGCCGCAATCCTCCTGCTTCAGCGTTCTGAGCAGCAAGGAATATATGCATGCATCACTGTTGTGTAATTTGGGTTATGCATTCATTTTGTGTATATTTGGAAGGAGAGGATAAGTGAAAAACACCAGTGTAGTAGTCTTAAGATTTCGCCATTTTGTAATATTCATCTTGGAGCTGATATTTGAGGTTTTCCAAGGAATAATTTTCCCTTTGTGGGACTATTAGTTTATAAAAGCATTGTTTCTTATGGCTGTCCACTCTTCCTTTACATCCTTCTCAGTCACTGACCCTGATGCTGCAAATGTTGATGCTGCACAAGAATGATTGCCTTGTCAAGATTGCCACCAGGCAGGGAGACAGTGACCAACCAATGACCATCAAGCACACTCCATTACAAAGACATTGTCAGTGAAAAAAACTTACATAATGTTTACAAACCCTAGTGTAGGCAATTGCCCAGAGAATGGTAGATATGTCAATACACTAAAGCCCCCAGCTAGGAGGTCAGCTTGGAAGATAATGCTATTCCAGAGAGGAATATGCCAGTTAGAAATAGAGTCCAATTTCAATGCAAGGCGTCAAGTTTTACTTTGTTCTGGTTGAACAGAAGGTGAAGGGAGATCCTGCAATGCTTTTTATTTTGTTTTATTTTTTTACATACCAACCCAAATTCCCACTCCCTCTCCTTCTCTCATCCCCTCCACCTTCCCCCAACTCCATTCCCTATCCACTCCTCAGACAGGGTAAGGCTCATTGCTTTGGGGAAGGTCCAATGCCCTCCCTACTATATCTAGGCTGAGCAAAGTATCCATCCGAAGAGAATGGGTTTCCAAAAAGCCAGTACAAGCAGTAGGGGTAAATCTTGGTTTCACTGTCAGAGGCTCTGCAGTCTATCTATCCCATTCATACAACTGTCATCCACATTCAGACTAGTTTGATCTGGTTCCTTCCCTGTCCAGCTGCTTTTTAAGTGCGCGATGAATGACAACTAGTACTTACTGTTATATACTAGCCAACGAGATAAAATACAACTTACTTCGTACTCATCATTGAGATACAATACTCACAGTGTTTTGTTCCAACATCTCTAGACCATTGGAAGATGCTAAAAATGCATTTAACACTTGACTGACAGAAGGTCTTAGACTGAGCAAAGTGCATGTTCAGGATGAAGGGTTTTGAGTAGAGAGGATGAATCTAAAACTGGTGTCTGAGCCCTTACGATGTGCTACTCAAAGTGTCCCCCTGCCCCTCTTCTCACGATTGTAACAAACTCACCTCGCCTTGCTGTCTTGTGTCTTGATTTGGTGATTCACAGGTTTGACTATGACTGTTGACAGGAGAGCTTCTCTTGGCTACAAAGATGTCAGAAAAATCTATCACCAATTTTATAATATCACAAGCTCATTTTATCTCATAGGCTCACAACATTTTCAAATAAGAACAGTTTATATAACATAATTACCCTGAAAGAAAATATGGCAACTGTGGTAACTGCGGATGACTGTGGTAGTGGTGTCTGCCTTGGTTGGGTAAAAACACAAGTTATTGCCAAGGTCTCCTTGTGGAATTGCTCTTTCTAGCCATGTTGTCTAGGTTGTGACTGAATTCCCTTCAGATGCTGAGTACCCTGTCAAGTCCCAGGCATCAGGGATAGGAGAAAGAAACAAACTCTCTGTGCTTCCAAGAAGCCAAAGAAGAGGAAGGCAAATAGTCTGTAGGGCTGTCATGGAGGGTTTCTTAGAAATATTTAAAATCTGTTGAATGACCGTCAATGTATGAATCAAAAGGAGAGAGATGCTGGAGTTGTAAATCTCTGGTACAGAACTGGCTGAACACGTACAAGACTCCAGGGTCAAGCTGTGAAGGGCTATTCCATTTGTATAGGAAAACTATATCAAAACTTAAAAATTACATTTCTTTAACATATCATGAGGGTATGACATTTAAATAACAATTTGCTACACCTATGCATATTTTACTCTCAGCCTTATTTCTATTACTTTTAGGTTTGTTTTTTTTAAAATAATCTTACATTCGTCTTACATTTTGTATCTAGTTGCTTGAATCCAAATTAACTTCATTCCATACATAGAATCTGAAGAGATTCAGTTATAGCACCTTTACTTATTTTAAGTATGTGATACAACTCCTGAGTATATCTTTTAAAAGTTGACATATATGATATATAGTTTTATATATATATATATATATATATATATATATATAGTGAGACTTGTGAACTACTCTTTATTATGTGAAAAAAATCAATTTCCTTTGAATGACTCTATTTGTCACAATAATAATCTTTTCAAACACATGCCTAATAAGAAACTTGATGGCTACAATGATTCCTTAATATATCAAATACTTGGAGAGTTTTGTTAGGTTATAGAGAAAAAGAATGGGAGAATTTGTTTGTCGTTTTCTTCCACTTACAGAGCCCATTTGCATATATAACCTTCCACCCTCTGCCTCCAAAAGCTACAAACTAAGGAAACCATCTCCACAAATGTGTATACATATGATTACATCATATATGTTTCTATAGATTTTCTATATAATTTATTTATTATTGACACTAAATGTAGGACTAAGAATAGAAGACTGGAGTTTATTAAGCATTTGCTCCCAAACAAGCTCTTTATGCATTTTATCACTTACATTTATTAGGGATCCATGTATGGTGCCATAGTGCCTCTATTTTACATTACTGGGAACACACATTCTGGAGTGAAGTTGCATACATAGCAAGAGATGTGCTTAGAGTGAAGTACGCTTAGAGCTTATTGTACACTTAAAAATTTACCATGCTGGGCTACTTCCACATCAATTCAACCACAGGACTAGATCACCACACAATTCCAGTTTATCAAGAAAAATACTTTGATAGCAATAAAACACTATGAAGAGATCTCCAAGGACCCTCTACTTCATCTATCATAACCACAATTCAAAAGTAACTTTTATAATAATGATCTCTTATAATACGACAGTTATTCTTCTGATTATATATATATATAGTACATGTATATGTGTGTGCACATTTTATTCTTCACAACAATTCTATGAACACTATTAATATTTTAATTCCCATTTCTTAGATGAAGACACAAAAGCACAATATAGTTAAATGACTTACCCAAAGTCATATGACCAAATCATATGTGTCCCAAGTGAATATGCCTCATACCTAGGGCCACCCAGATAACTTTCCAGAGAGACTTGCTTTTTATTATCTCCTTAAAGGAAAACCCTCCTACCATAATACCTATTGTGAGGTGACCTGCCTGGGCACTGGAGTCACGAACCTGTAATGATGCTCCTGATGGGCTTCACCAGGGCCGTAAAGCCAGAGACTTCTGGCTGTCTGTGCTCCCACATAGGCTGCCAGATAACCAGCCCACTGGCCAGTCGGAAGGTGAGGTCAGATTCCTGGGGACAGAGAAGAAATGGTTGCATCAGGGAGTTCGTCACCTTGCACAGACCATTTTCAGAGGGACTTGCTCTGCCAAACACTCGGACGGATGTTTCTAGGCAAACCGACGATCCTGTTAGTACTACAGTCCGGATGGAAATTACAGTGACCTGCTTTATGGAAAATGAGAAATTAATCAAATGTAGCTTTGGAAAAAGCATGGAATACATAAATATTGCTTTGTTTGCAGTGAGGGAGATCTGTTTATTTCCACAGTCCTGGCAGATCTCTTCATGCTTGGTTACAGTGTCATTCCTCTTAATTATGTAATTGTCCTTACTCTCCCTCAGAAGGCAATATCCTCACAGCCTGGCTACTTTGACCCCTGGTCTCCAGTGCTTCTCTCTTTATTTCATGGAACTAGATGAATATATTTTGATTCTTTAGAGTGGGTGATATCATAATGTTCTTTTAACAATACTAATTCTTCAAGGCAAGGGCTAGTTGAAGAATCCCTCTCGTGCAGCTCCCAGCACCACCACAACAGTTAACACAGATGGGGAATTGTGTGCAAAAAGATACTCAATAAATATTTGTTAAATTTGGCTTTTCAACCCATGCCTGTACAGTTATTTGTAATAGAAAGCTCCGTCCAGAAACACATTTGATGTGTCATTATTGCATCATAGAGACAGGCTTAAGCATTTGAAAATGCAGCCTCATAGAGTTCAAACACGTCATAAGATCACCTCTTAAACATCTCAGTTTATCAAAAAGTGAACGTGGAAGCAGGGACTATAAACAGATCAGTGAACACATCTGAGAGCAAGGGATTCATTTGGGACAGTATTTTGCAACTCTAACTTGTGTTATTGCAACTGCTTTGGGAAGTTTTAAAGCACAGAGGAGGCTCAGGTCTCATCTTGCTCTCATCCTCAGACCCATCAAATTAGAAACCCTGTGAGATTTTTCTAAAGTTCCCCCAAGGACCTTCTTGCACAGCTATAGCTAAAAAGCACTGAGCTAGAAGATACCAGCAAAGAGGGACTTTAAACCTAGAAGAAAAGTGATTCAACAAAAGGTGAATCAAGTTCACTGAAAAATAAGAAACCTTCAGCTAAAAGGAGTTGACAAAATTCTCAGATGAAGGCCTGAAGAGAGAGCTGGGTGGTCAAAAGCACTTGCTGTTCTTCCAGAGGACCAGAGTTCAGTTTTCAGCATCTTTATTAGGCAGCTCACAACCAGCCTAAAAACCCAGTTCCAGGGAATATGACACCCTCTCTTGGTTTCCAATGGCACTACACCTGTATACTTCACATACATACACTCAGGTGCACACACATAGAGTAAACAAATCACTTTTAAAATCCCCAGATAAATTCACATTGTCAAAGACTTGGGAGTCTACATTTGATTTCTGTTGTGTTATGTAATAAATAACTTGACTAAAAGCAACCTAGAAGAGGAAAAGATTATTTATCTGTTATTGATGGAGAGTGAAGGAAGGAACTAGAAGCAGCTAGTCACATCACCTTCACAGTCAAGTCAAAGACAATAAACACACCCTTGTTTGCTTGCTTCCTCCTGTTTTACACAGTTCAGAAAGCCCTACCAGGAGAATGGTACTGCTCACCATAGGCTGGGTCTTCTTCCATCATTGAACCATCAAAATAATTCTCCCACAGACATGCCCATAAGCCAACTTGATCCAGACAATTCCCCATTCTGACCATCAATGTGTCCTCATTGGTTAAGCACACATATTTCTACTTTCTCCAAATAATAGCACCTCAATTCAGTCTCTTTCCATTTTTGAACACCTGCTATACCTATGATTTCCTCTTATGTTAGTGTGCTATTTTCAAAGTGTTTTTGTCATATTACAGAGGCCCTACCACCCTAATTACACTCCTTCATTGGTTCTCTATGTGTGCTATGTATGCACACAACCAGAAACTTGGTCCCTGGAGAACACTTCTTAGAAATCATGTAAAAAGTTCAGAAGGAAGACTCAAAGGATCCTGAGAAAACAAGCAGATGCATTTACAGGCAGAATCTGTTTCTCCACCTTCTGGGTGCTTTTATTTATTCCACTGAAGTTTCATTCCTATGATAGCATTGAGAAATTGTATTAACTGGTCACTGAGCAGATTTCACTGAGCAACTAGAAACTTTTGTTTAATTTAAACAAAATTAAACATTTCACACACGATTTTGTTCAAGTCCATTTGTAGCCTTACATTTTGCTTTATCTCCTGCTGTTTCTCTAAGACTTTAAATAGTGCTTCATATATAGTAGGCACCCAAGAAATATTCCTTCAAAGAATAAGTGCCAATATGAGAATCTGCACTTTATCAAACGTATTTTGTTTTCATTCATTAAATTGAGTATAAAATTAATAATATGTTTGGCAGAATATTCAGATTAATGATTTAGGTAAAATATTAGAGTGAATTATAAATTAAAAGCATGAATATGTCTTAAAAATGAATGAGTAACTTATATGACTGCTGATTTGTAAATTAATTAGTCTAATAAATATTATCTTCTAAATACAGATACTGTGTTAGCTTCCACAGATGCAACCATAATTTTTAACTTCTACCCATTCACAAACTAGTAAGAGAACTTAGAAAAGACTCAGAAAAAGATTACAGTAAACAAGTTAATTGCAACAATAAATGTGTTCCTACAGTATTATTGAGACAGAGATGAGCAAGTATAAATTCTGAGTAAAATCCTAAAGAATGACCAAGTGTTTTCTAGTCAGAGGGGTAGACAATGTAACCCTAACCCTAACATTCCTGGCAGCAGGACCTTTGAAGGGAAAAGCCTTGAAAAAACATGGCTAAACATCTAGAGCTCATAGAGAGAGGTATACACACCACAGAGGGTCCAAGATACCACACCGAGGACTTTGACACACAGCACGAACACAAACCAGCAAATCATTGTAATCATTGTAATCAGATCTGCACCCTATGTCAGTCACTTTAGTGTTGACTACAGATTTTATGACACAAACCAGAAAACCAAATCCAGCTAGAAAGTAAGAGGCTCAAATAAGAGATGCTAAAGGCTTAGGTCAGGTTAAGGCAATCGATAGGCATGGAGAAGTAATGAGAACCTTTGGGGTCCATCCCCAGGGCTTTCTCAGGTTTCAGAGAGGAAGCAGCAGCCAGCGAAGGATTCAGGAAATCTGTGGGCAAATGAATCTTTCTGATGTGCTTTTCCGATTCAATTTCTTTATTGCTTTGTTTCTGTTCTAATGCTCCTGTCCTACGTCTAGCTTCTTCTAGTTTTTTCCCTTAGCTGCTTCTTCTCTTGCTTAACAACTCTCTTCCCACACAGGAGCCTTGAAGCAATAAAGAAATTACAAGTTACCTCTCATTGGTCAAAAGCACATTCCTAGAGCAAGCATTAAGGAACTGAGCCATTTACCATGGCAACTCAAGGGTCCAAGGTTACAGGACAAAGACCATGACCAGAGGGCAGAGGTTATGTGATAAATTTGAGAAATAGTTGCAAGGTAAAGTGGGTAGTACTCAGTGATTCCTGGGATATGTCAAGAGTGAGGGAGAAAGCAAAAGTAATTTAAAAAGTTAATGATGTGAAATACAGACCACAGGATCAGTCTAGAGAAAACAAAATACCCATGGTTTCTCTACTTGGATCACTAACTTGAAATTAGTCTTGAGGCAAGAAGGAGTCTGACTTGAAGAGGCAGAAATAGGAGAGATGCCTCATGTCACTGGAAGGGGATCTTCAAGGATTGCTGTAGCAGCTGAGCCTTAGCTTTCTTTCTTAGATGCAAGAAAAACAGTAAGCAGCAATTGGTGCCATCTGAGCAATAGAACCTTGCAATAGGAAGACACAGTGTCAGTTTCAAGTGTGGCTGAGGTATAACCAAGTGCAGACTGCAAAACAAGAATAAGTCCAACATTAGTTATTTATGGCCTGACTGGTAACTGCTCCGCACAAAAGCTGGGGAAGACTTAGAAGGAAATCTGGTGGACTGGGATTTTTGTTCAGCTCTTAACTGCTTGGATACTCAGCTTTGAGCTTCAGCTTCATGTCTGGAAAAATGGAAACAAAGATACAAACATGCCTGTGGGTGGATGGAAACATTTCAAGTAATGCACATGAAAGTTGTCAGTTACAGACTAGAAGCAAGCACAGAGACTGGAGGCTGAATGGGAGTGGAGAGTACGGAAGCCTGGTCTCATGCTCTGACTAAACTTTGGTGTCCCTGTCATCTTATTGAGAGAGCTCATGTCTGTGCAAGTGCTGAGGGGGCCTCGATGCCAAGTGGGCCGTCCACTAGGTCAGGAGACTATGGTTTTGCAGAAGAATACCCGGGATGGCTATGTGTGCTCTCCAGCAACTTGCAAGTCTCTCAGACAGGGAGCGAAGAGATGGCCTTTAGTGTTGATTTGGGTTGGAGTTTGAAGAGTAAAGGATAGAAATAGTACTGGTAAGGGGCAGAAAGGTCAGGGGAGTAAAACAGACTTCAACACAGTCTTAAAGCTAGTAGGCAAATGAAAAGTCTAGGGTACTATTCTGAGTCAAGTTCAACTCTCTACCACCCATAGAACTGGGGACATTTGGTGACCTCTGGAGATATTTGTGGCTGTCACAACTTAGGGAGGAGAAAATGTGACCAACATTTAGCAGGTAGATAACGAAGATAGCACTAAATTTTCTACACTACATGGCGTAGTGTCCAACAAAAGGATTATTAGGTCCCAAATGCCAACAGTGTTGAAGCTAAGAAATACTACTCTATGTATCTTACATCCTCTGAGACTTAGAAAAAAAACCTACATCATCCTCAAACAGAGAAAGCCTTGCAGGCATATTAATTGGCTCAATAATTATATTTTTATAGTATCTGGAACAAACAACAATGAAAAATGGTAATGCAATAATTATTCTAGCCAGATAGCTAAAACAGCTATTTACAATGTTTCTGTCACTACAAAGTGTCCATATATACTGACTCGTGGTAAGTGCTCCATTGCCAGGTTACTGCTAAACTTTGGAAGGCTTTCAGGGAGCATTTCAACTCTGCCATATCTACTGAAAGAGAACTTAGCACTTCTCTTCCAATAGTATAGAACACTAGTAGCAATAAAATACTGACATGCAAACAAAACGCCTTCTTAATGTCTTTCTATGTTTTAGGTTAAATACTACAAATTGTTTAATCGTCAGAATGCTCTCAAATTTGTTTTTATGTCCAACTTATACTTGATAAAAACTTAGGCTTAAAAATGAATTACTTAATGTCATACAGTAGCCATTTCCAGGCACTGAACTCAAAATGTAATGTCATTGGTTTTCAAGACTTGAACTCTCATCCATGTCTTCCAAATAACATCATTATAGTTATTCTGGGATCACCTATTTTTCCAATTCAGATGTTATTTGCTGGCATGTGGACATCTCTGCAGGCTGTTTTAAGGGAACCATTTCCCTTCTTCATATTTAAGGACTATGTATCACATATGATGGCTGTTTTGGGATCTGATAACATCTTGGGTTTTCTCAGTGAGTCCGTAAAAAGAACATTTAGTGAGAGCCATGCATTCATCTGGACACTGGGAATACAGTTGTGACACAGGAAAACAGCATCCCTCCATTTAGAACCTCTGTTCAAGTGAGAGTAATGAGCACTAAAGATGTTCTCCAACAGCTATGATAATCCCTGGTAGTGACAGTTGCTAAGGAAAAACACAGGGCAAAAAAACAGTAGTGAAAAGCAGTGGAGGAACTTTCCTCTGTGTTGACATTTGACAGTGCTTAAACAACAAGAAATCCATGGCCATGTAAGAATGTGAAGGGAGAGGGCAGGAGTGAATGTTTCAAGAAAAGAAAAATAGCTCAAAGACCTGAACCTAAGAATGGGTTTGTGGAGTTTTCAGATGAGCTTACAGTAATGATGAAGGTTAGTGGACATGAAAGGAAATAAGGCTGAAGAGGTGAACAGGGGCCAGGACATACAGATCCCAGAAGCAAATGAATTGTCACAGTTGAAGAGACGCTTTCCCTAAATGAATTGTCACAGTTGAAGAGACACTTTCCCGTCAGTGACTCTTATAAAAGACTTTCAGTAGTTGAAAGTTAAAAAAAATTACTGTGCTTCATAATGCTTTTTTTTTTGAAAACTGAAGTTGATACTAGTCCCCTCCTTCATAGTAATTGTTAATGGTTCTATCCACCTTCATATATTCATTGCCGTCTGGCATATCTACTCATTAGGATTATAATACTGAAGAACAGCTAAGCACATGAATAGCTTCTTATCTCTCATTTTGGTACTAAAATGGAATATGATATGCAAGGCCTCACATATATTTAACAGTGTTGGAGGTATCCATGATTTTACAAATGAGATATGAGACAAACTAGATTCATATATCTAGAAAGTTATCATGCTTACTATAACATACAACTCTGTGTTTCCTATTTTATGCATTTAAAATAAAAACTCAGTTGCTTTATATCACTGTCAAACAGTCTTGGCACATAAAAACTGGTGCTTCTGCTCCAGATCCTGTATTTATAATATAGGTGATTGCAACTGGCTATGAAAATAGAGAGAAGCTGGCAACTGTATTTACATGAAGAAGGTCCAAGAAAAACTTCATGGAACTGATAATGTTGAAGCTGAATTTGAAAGGGCCATGAGAGGAAGAGAGGATGGAAAGGCATGCAGAGCAAACAGCAAGAGCACTTTCATGGAATGGCTCCTATAACTCCCAAAGATGAACCCTGAGATGACCAGTAGAAGCTAACAGCTAACAAATCAAGAAAGGAATTTAAGCCATAGATCATATTTGAATGTATATAGCACATTTAATTTGGGGAGCATTGTATGTAGGCACACTTAAGATTTTTGAGTAGATAAAGGATATATGAAAGTTTGCATTTTTCAAGTAAAATTCAGTGTTTAAGGTAGAACTAAAAGCTCTCAAGCAAGATCACGAAAAGACATGGGCAAACAAATATGGAAGCCGCTCTCATTCATATCTACCCCACCCCATACCTAACATTAGCGTCCTACTTACCTTTATCCTGTGCACAAGAGGAGCAAACAGAAACACAAAGAGCTCCACCGTAGCCATGGAATTCTGGAAAATCTTCCTTCTGTTGCTCTCTTCCTCATCGTTGGAGCTACTTCGGCAAGGCTGTCCCGGAGAACCCTGATTTTCAATCTGGTGGATGAAAGCACTGCTGCCACCACCCCAGCTGGAACCTCGGTCTGTACCCCCAAACTGATCACTGTTGCAGTCCTGTGGGGCCTCTAGCAGCATCCAGTGCAGGGTATGAAGGAGTTTTGTCTCAGCAACACCCAGCTTGTCCTGGTGACCTGCATGAGACAACCACACAGCCAGGTGAAGGTAAGAATAGAACATTTTGCAGCCAGAATAGTGGATGAGACCCTTTGTTCTGAAAGAACATCTCATCTTTTCTCTGTAACTCCATTTCCCAGGAGACATTAGCAACCCTCCAAACTTCAAGCAAATACTAATTTATAAGGCTCATTGCTACTGGGGGCTCTTACCGACTAGGATTTCTGCAGAACAGCATGCTACCATATTTTATCAGTCAGATTTCTAAATGAATGCTTTCCCAAACAGGCCTCTCTTATCATGAAGAAAAGCTAGACAGTAAAGATAAAAAAAAAAAAAACAACCAAAAAACTATTCTATTTTAGACCTGGCCTGGAAAGGTCCCTGTAACATCAAAGTAGAGACACAAACAAAGGGAGAGAATGAGATGAAAGATGGGTATTCTAACATAGGAGAAATGGGTAGGACATATTAGTAGAAGAGAACAGCAATTTGCAAGATAATTATTATCTGTCTCTCCTGTCTGTCTATCTATCTGTCTGCCTTAGGACAGTGGTTCTCAACCTGTGGGTTGCAGCCCTTTTGGCAAACCCATCTCCAAAAATATTTACAATTCATGACAGTATCAAAATTACAGTTATGAAGTATCAATGAAAATAATTTTATGGTTGCAGATCACCACAACATGTAACAAAGGCATTGTAGCAAAGGGTCGAATTAGGAAGGTTGAGAACCACTGCTTTAGGAGAATATGCCAAAATCATGAATACAGTTGCATTAGGCATCAGGAGGATAAATGGTAAATCGCAGGCTGGGTCAGAATCTTTAACTCATCTGATGCTATGACACTATTTTAATGTTTAAGTGGAGAGTGTGAGAGTACATTCATATATACAAAGCTTAAAAACAATGACAATGATAATGGTACCGATAGGAAGGAAACTCTATGATAATTACATAAGATAATGTGTGCAAAGTACGGGAGTAACTACTTAACACATGTTCTTGTATACCTTGCACATAAAGGACAACATAAGTCAGCAATACTATAGCACCCACCTAGTTTGTTCCTGTTTGATAGCAGGGTTGCAGTGCAGTGAAGAACATGAGGGAGGGCGGCCTGCACCAGCTCCCATCTGGAAATGCTCTGGATGGCTTCAGAGAGGGCCGGGGAGAGGCCATGCAGTTTGTTTTCTACCAACACTCGTTCAAAGGACTGCAGATTTCAAATTTTAGGGAGCATACAAAATAAAGAATTGGAGAATATTAAAAATTAATGCTAAAATACTACATAACCTAAAAGATAATCACAGAGCTCAATTTGATTTTTGGTGGGGGAGGGGAAACATACCTATTCTTGCCAAGAGTACAGCGACCTACAGTCACTCAGCCATAGGTCATTGTCAACTGCTAACTTTCAGGCTTTGAACCTGAAATATATGGTATATGGTCTGAAATGATTTGGGTTTTTGCTGTTTTGTTTTGTTCTTGTTTATATTTTGGTTTTCATTTGGTTTTGTTGTTGCTGTTTTGTTTTCTGACACAGGTTTTCTTTGTATATCCCTGACTATCCTGGAATTTATCCTGGAGACCAGGCTAGCCTTGAACTCATAGAGATTTGCCTGTCTCTGCCTCCCAAGTACTGGGATTAAAGGTGTGTGGCACCGCTGCCTGGCATGTGATCTGTATTTTTATTTCTGTTAAAGTAAACTTCTTCACCCAGCAACTCATTTGTTGTCAAAATATTATATTATATATTGTAATATATAATACCATATTATACTTATCAATATTTTATATAAATGTTGCTGAGTAGTCAAAGTGGCTGCCACAGCTCTAGACCAAAATGAGATGAGTTTTATAAAAGTGTCTTAAGGAATGGAATTTATGTCAGTGTCCTCAACAGGTGTCAACTGAAGTACAAGATTATTTCAAAAAATTGACTTGGGGGCCAATGACTCATTTAATCTTCAAAGCAATGATGCAACAAATGTTGTCTTATGTTTTACTAAATTATTAACTTTTCTGTCATTGTCAAATAGGTGTTTAAAGAGAAAGGAAAACTACAGAAAAACAAGTTTAACCCTTTGTTTTTGTTGGTTTGTTGTTGTTGTTAAGGGCAGAGAAATTCTGCACAAGGCACCAACCAGCTTTTAGAACAAAGTTAATGCAGGTTTAACTTGTATGAACATGATTCATGCTTAAGTGCCCTAAATGGTCTATGCATTTGTGCAATTGTCTTGTAGAGGCATGTAGCATAAGCCCTGCATATTTTAGCTGTATTGTTGTAATTATTAAGATATTTGGGGAAAGTGACTTTTATTACAGGGATTATCTAGTGAGAACTATTTCCTTTCTAACTCAAAAAAAAAAGAAAAAAAGAAACTCATTTTGTAAATGAAAGGTACATAGATATACCAAAGAAGATGAATTACTTACTTTATAATCTCAATGAACTGAGTATTTAATGTTATTCCTTCTTAAACATTGCTTATGTAACTTTAAAAACTATTTAAACTCTGAAGCTGTGTCCTACATTGGCATCTATTTACCTCATTTCCCCCTTGCTTACTTATCCATGCATGAAACCTAACTACTTGATATTTTGTGAGTACCTTAGAAACCTCAGACATATGTTTACAAAGAGCAGAGAATAGTCACGGTTTTCTTAAGCTAAAGTGTCAGCATGATAGAAGGAAGGGAGTGAAGATTTAAAGTGTCAAGTTGTTGTAATGATTCAGATACAAGAAATCCCACTAATACTGACAATGAAGGAAAGTTTGAAAGTATCTTCATGATAATCCCATAAAGCCAATGCCTCCAAGTGTGTGTGCCTGTGTGTTTGTGTGTGTGCATGTGCATGCACATGTGTCTTTAACTCTCCACTTGGTTTGGACCATAAACCTCAGGTCAAATTCACTTCATTCTGTATAAATATTAATAGCAGGATTTTCAGGATGATTTTAGATTGTTTGCTTTCAGACCTGTACAATGTGTGCAAGACATAAAAGCACAGAATTGCTTAAGTTATTTAAGCACTCCACAGTCATTCATTGTATGAATAACCAGCCCACAATGGTCTCTGTTTTGTTGATTAATGATTTGACTTTTCAATCTTCCCTGAAAGACTCCCCTGGGCCTAGTTCTACTCTCTCTGCCTTCTCTTCTACTGCCCCCTCAATCCCACCCATTCCTCTAGTTTATTTCCACTCGATGCTGAGGTCCTTTGTAGCTCTGCTCTCCTTTCAAGATGGCACTTCTTCCTTCATCCCTTGTGTCTGCCCAAGCATCACATTAGTAATTAAGCCGTATACCGTATCCATCAATTGCCTTTGAAACAAAATACCTACCACAGCTTCTTCTAATATGCATTGCTACTTTTCTCCACGATGTACATTACCATCTATCTTATTATGTATTTTATGTATATATTCAGCTGTGGTCTTTCTGACTCATGTTAGGATGCAAACACTGTGTTTTGTTTATGTCTTTACCCTATCCCAAGAGCAGAACTGTGCCTGGTTCAGGGCAAATGCTCACTAATATTTGTCAATTGAATTAACTTGTGGAGTTAATATGATTTCGTCTTTGCTTGGGTTAAATCATCACACAGACTATGGAAATAATCATTAAATGGTGAGAATCACATACCACACAAGAGGCTTCATATTGCTTCCCCAGCTTAGGCCTCAAAAATGCACTGAAAAATTAGTAAAGGTTTTTGTTATAAACATGAGCAAAACTATTTTTAAGCATCTTTATATTATATTTTTAATAAATAGGGCATGGTGCTACCAAACTCAAATTTCATGTTTCCTCATAGCTTATTAATGAGCAGCTGTTGGACAGCTGACGACATTTGCTTTTACACATTAATTACATACATGAAAAAGACGTGGCTCTTTGCAATTTCCCATACCACTCTTATTTTGAATCGGACTGTATATCGTCAGTGGTCAGAAGAGGTGCATTCCCCTTGCGTGCTTTTATCTTAAAAACTGAAAAATGAGCACAGATATGGGTCATGATTCCCAGCATCTATTTTCATTTGTACTCGGTCTCTAAAATAACAAGAAAGCCCTTTACTGTTCATGGCATGGGTATCAGGCCCGGCCAGGTAAGATAAATCTATCAAAAATCACTCTGCTCAGGGGCTTTAATTATGAAGAAGACATTGGCTGAATCCAAGTAAATATGGTTAACAAGTGGGCACAGTAGGTATGTCAAACACGCTAGAAAACAACAGGTCACCAAGCAGGGATTACAGCAAGAGATGGAGGGGGGATCCAGTTCCAATTACCTTCCTAGTTCCCCGCCCCCTCTGCCCAGGTTCTCTACCCTCCCACCCCCTCGTTAATGAATATATATTTATTTAAAAAACTGTCAATCTGCTTGTTGTCAAACTTCAGTGAGATTTTGTTTTTTGTTTTAAATGCGTGCTTTTAAGTGGGTACTGAGGGCTCGCTTTCCACCCCAGAGACGTTGCTAGCTGCAGGCTGCGGCGCGGCCTCGGTGGCACGGTGGTTGCGGTGGCGACGACCCGGCGACCCCCCGAGCGCCCCCAGCCCGGCGCCGCTCACCTGGTTTGCCGCCACAGGAAGGTCTGGATGGGCAGCGGGATGCCGCGGCCGCCGTCCTGCTCCTGGCCCTCGGAGCTCTTCCTCTTCACCATGATGGTGGCTCCCGGGAGTCCTACCGCAGAACCCAGCGCGGGCTCCTCGCCGGCCGCCGCCGCCGCCTCCTCCTCGTCGCGCTGCTCCCCCCAGCTCTCATCCCCTCCTTCCCCGAGGCAGAGACGGCTCTCCTCGCCGCCGGCCCCCGGCGCTCGCCCCTTCCCCCAGCCCTCCCCGCGCGCGGAACATGGCTGATGGAGGAGGGGAGGGCCGGAGGAGCGGCGCGGCGCGGAGGGGGGCGCTCGGAGCAGCCGGCCGGCCCGCCGCCCCCTCGCCCTGCTTTCAGCACCTCCCACTGTGGACAGCGGCCCGCGCCGGGCGGCCCAGCCGCGGAGCAGAGCCGGGGGCCGGGGCTGCAGCTGCGGGGTGGCCGCGGGAGTCCACGCTCCGCATGGCACGGGCACGCCGGTCCCCCGCGCGGCCTCTTCGGCACCCAGGGTTCTGCTTGCTCCTCTCGGAGGGCACCCCAAGAGTGTCTCCTGTCCTGCTTCCCAACCTCTGCGTCCGAAGGACTGTCGACCTCTGGGGAGGAGGAGCTTTGGAGAGCCGCAGAGCAGTCACTAACTCTGGCATCATTCGCACCTCTTGCAAAGAGGTCAGCAGTCCATCTCGAGTTTAGCAGGAAGGATGCAGGAGGAAATGACTAGAAAATGAAATCAGGGCAGAAGGCAGGCTTGACGAGTGAGAGGAAGCTGAGAAGTCTTTCTATGTGAGAATTGGTTTTATAACGCGAAGAAGTCAGCCTGGCTTGATTTACCAACGCAGGGGTGGAACGAACTAACCAGTGTGGGTTTCATCTAGTTACAAGTTGAGAGGCAACGTTTGAATCACGTGGAGAAGCATGGTTTATTACAGGCCGTTCAACGCAATTTGGTGGTCTTTTTTACTCCGGTGATAGCTGCCATTTTCCTTCCGTGTTGCCTGAATAACGTATAGCTGTGTTCCTTTAAAAAGTATTATCTAACACTGAGACAAGTGGGGGTGAGGTGAGGTTGGGTGGCACAAGCTGACTACAAAACCAATGTTATCTACCTGCCAATGATGAAAACAAATCAAAACAAAAGCAATTATATAGCATGAAATGACAAGTCAGATCTTGGGTCTTTATCTTAAGAGATAGGCCATGATATTCTTTGATAACAACATGCATGGTACATAGATCTTTAAGACTCGGAAATAGAAACCCTGCCTCGGAAAAAGAAAAAAGGACCCGGAAATGAATGTCTCATTTTCTTTCTTGAAGATATATTTTAATAAGGACCTCAAAATAAATATTTTACTTTCGATAGTGTCTTGTTAGGGAGCCCAGCCTGCTCTCAAACTCTCAGCTGTCTCCCTGCTTCATTCTTCTAAGTGCTGGGATTATAGAAATGAACACTCAGGAAAATACAGATCTTAAAACAGACTAAGATAGACACTAGATAAAATGTATTCAATGAATATTTATTAAGTATATTTATATACCAGAAACTATTTTATGTTGACTGCTGTTCACAAAGGCTCCCCGTGTTGAAGGGAAGACAGCCACAGGAAGAGAAGAGTTTTATAGCAAACATGACCACGGGTCCAGTCATGCGCAGAAGGACAAGGAAGAAAATGCAGACAGGTATCTGTTGTTGAAAAGGAAACTTCTGACAGTGAAGTAAAAATGTCCCTTGTGTGTGGCCAGTGTGAACGGAGTTAGGAGGACAACTAGAAAAGTATTTGAGGAGACCCTGAGCCTGTGTCTTGACACTGAAGTTACAAGATAGACACAATAGGACCTGATGACCAAGTGGACACAAGGAGAGAAAACATCAGTGAGAGAGTCTTAAGCCTTTAACTCGATGATTTGGATCTAACCCACTGTACACTAGGCATATACCCCACAAAAGTGGGAAACTGTGCCAAGGTCCCCAGTGACGACAAGATGTTCATAACCTCTTGTCTATGCTCACATCAGGAAATACCAACTAAATCTTCAGGCTTTGAACATGTTTCTGTTTGCATGTGTTGGGGGGGAGTGCGTTATTGAGTGATTCTTACTTCTTTATTGGAAATTTCAATGATCGCCAACAGGAGAAAGCTACGCATGTACATATTGACTTCAGAAGAGGTAACATGGTAGAAAGACCAATTTTGTGGTTTGTTTTATATAGAAAATCACTGAATCCATGACAGGACAGAAGATCTGGGTTAATACATAGGAAATGAAAGAGGGATTGATTTGGAAGTATAGAAGACATCAACTTTAGTATATGGTCAGAAAGGATGCTGCCAAAAAAGACAACACATAGACTAAAATAATTTCCATTAGCAGAATTCAAAAGTAGCCCTAAGATTCCCAGATTTCGCTGCCCATACATACTTGCATCTAGAAATTCAAAGAAATTCTACTTTGGGCACTGCTATAAAGAGATTTATATAAACCTTCTGAATTTCAAAGTACTTATAGGCTTTATATCTTAGAGAAGGTTCAAGATAATAAACAAAAATGAACAGATGCTGCCAAGTTCTCTTTTATTCCTTTGTCCTTTACCCACAGTTTTTTTTCTAATATTAGCATTGTACATTATTATGGTATAATCTTTATTATTTATTAACTAATATTTGTGCATTGCTATAAACTAAATCCATAGTTTATAATAGTGCTGACTGTTTGTGTAGAACAGTTATATAGTTTTGCCCAATAATGCCACACATCCATCATTACAGGAGCGCACAAGACAGTTCCATTTGTTTCCATTCTCCTATGCTCAGCCTACCCATTTCTCTTTCTTTCCCTTTCCCTACCCCTGGCAACAATTGATCTTTTTACTGTCTGAAGAGTTTTTCTGTCCCTAGAATATCACACAATATGTGGCTTTTTCAGAAAGGCTGTTTCACATTTGAGTGTGTTTAAATTTTCTCCAGTTTTTTGATAGCTTGATAGCTCATTTCCTTGTATTACCAGACACATCCCATTGTCTCCATTGAAGAACTTGAGGGTCTCTGCAACCACCAAATCTAGAAGAGTGTTGATCCATGAGAAATAAGAAAGCAGTTTGGTTAGACATAACTCTGTAGCTGCAGTTGTGTTGCAAGAGGCACGCGGGGCTGCGTTCCCGGTGCCTGGTTCCCGGCGCAGGGCCCCTTGTTCTGTCCCGCCTGGCTGCCGGTGCGTACCAGAAATAATTACATGGAAACTGTACTCATTTAAATACTGGCTGGCCCATTATCTCCAGCCCCTTATTGGCTAACTCTCACACATTATTTTAGCCCATCTCCATTAATGTGTATCGCCACTTGAGTTGTGGCTTACCGGCATGAGTCTAACCAGTGTCCATCTTGGGCCAGAGAAGCATGGCGTCTGCCACACTGCCTTCTCTCTCAAAGCATTCCATTCTGTCTACTCCACTCACCTAAGGGCTGCCCTATCAAAAGGCCAAGGCAGTTTTCTTTATTTAAAGTAACACAAATACAGAAGACCCTCCTACACAGTTAGTTCAAAGTTTCAGAGTTTGACTGCAAGTAGTTTATTTTAGTCATATTTAAGTACAGCACAATTTGGAAAAAAGTTTCCTTGTGATAATTAACTCAATCCCATCAGTATAAAAAAAAAAGCTTACTTAAGACATGACTACATAGAAACTCTTGTGAAGTACAAGAGACATTCTCCATAAAGAAAGGCTTTATAGATTCACTGAGGAAATGGGATCAAGATAAATAAGTTCATGATAAGGGTCTTGGAGATGATTTCTCTATAGATTGAATGAGACAGACAAGATCAAGATAAGGATCTGAGGGAGCAGGAGCAGCCTGTCCGCATAGAGATCACATCCATTCTCAGACTTCTGGGTAGAAGACAGGTTAGACATGTCTCCCAGTGGAGAGACAACATTGTGTGTTCCTGGTTTCCCTAGTGTTTCTCTGTGAGCACAAGGACAGATGTATCTCTTACAGAAGGCCATTTCAGTTGCTTTCACTGAAATGACTGAACTAACTTGCTGCAAATACTTCCACATATGTTGTTTGCAGACATGAGTTTTCAACATGTTTGGTTCTAAGTTCAAAGAGCCTAATTTCTGACTTCTGTAATAAAACTGATTTTTGTAGAGAACTTTGTAGGCTGCAGTGGCACACACCCAGAATTCCATCATTCAGGAGATAGAGGCAGGTGGATTGCCACAAGTTCAAGACAAGTCTGCTCTAAATAATGAGTTTACAGCCAGCCACAGAGACATTATACACTGGTGAGACTGTGTCACACAACAAAGAGGATGGGGAAGGAAGGAGGCAAACTGTCTTTTAAAATTACTGCAATGACAGTATTTTAACATGATGTACCTATGGGCAAGAAAGTTACCAAACAAGGCAATGTTGAGGTTATTTGAGAAAAGAGTAATTAATATACAAGTTGTGAAGGAGCTGACACCCAGTATGTTGCTCATCCCCAAAACAGAAATAATTTCTGTGATTGGGTTTTAGTAAGACTGACAAGAGCAAAGTTATCAGGAAAAGACCTATGTTAGCTATGAATGGATCGATAGTCATTTTTTAGCAACGAGTTTGAAGGTGAGGGAATAGGAATTTTCAAAGGTATGTTCTATACCCAGGTTTATATTAAGTGCAACAATGCATTAAGAGGAAAAATCAATAATCAAAGAAGAGAAGGCTGAGCCACAGAAAGATTGGGTAACTCACTTGAAGTTACAAAGTGAGTGGTGAAGGAATGGTGTAGGAGGTCCTTCTGTATTTCTGTTGCTTTCATTGGTTGAATAAAGAGACTGCCTTGGCCTTTTGATAGGGCAGCCCTTAGGTGGGGGGAGTAGACAGAATGGAATTCTGGGATAGAGAAGGCAGAGGCAGAGAGAGCCGCCCGCCATGAAACTGCCAGGTCAGACATGCTGAATCTTTCCTGATAAGCCACGACTCGTGGTGACACACAGATTATTAAAAATGGGCTAAACAAATATGTGAGAGTTAGCCAATAAGAGGCTAGAGCTAATGGGCCAGGCAGTATTTCAATGAATATAGTTTCTGTGTAATTATTTCAGGGATAAGCTAGCCGGAGGCCGGGAGCTGGGCGACAGGACACAGCCTGCTCCCCCTCATTACTACAGTTTGGTGCCTCTTACTACAAACGAAAGCTGTGTAACCTGGCTTCAAAGTTCCCATCCAACTTTCTAGCACAGCACTGAGTGTTTTTCAGCTGGGGTATTTGAAGAAATGCTATGAGTCACACTCACATGACCATCTCAAAGACAGAAAGGAACAGCATGACTGTGGTGGAAGATGAAGAAAGTCAGTGTCACTTTCCATTCCTGAGTGCCCTTGAGGTGGTGAGTCAGGTGGAGGATAGGAGAAATCTATAAGAAGCTCTGTCAGAGTCAGCTTTCAAAACAGTGTCTTACTGGGGAACCAATCAATAGAGTTTACTCCTCAGACATCCACTGAAACCATGACCTAACTGTTTACCTTTTGGGAAGCAACGTGCTCTCTCCAGGTGTGTTATCTATACTGAATTCTTTTGCACATCACTTCTCAATTTAGGTGAGTATTGTTGAAAGAAAAACAAGAACCAGTTCATCCGATCAATGGAAATCACCATAGTGAATGGCTGAGCTCTTCATGTATGAAAGTTATCAATATCTCACTATGGGAGGTGTTGTATTTAATGTAATTTTCCCAAAGGTTGTCTCAAGTGAGGGACAGAGTTAATAGGTTACTGGACTTTCAGAAACATGATAGAAAATTGAAAGGCCTATTTCAATACACGTCAGCCATGAAACCTAGTCTCTCTTGTAGAAGAGAGTGTGTTTTGACAGTAGCCAGATGCCAAGTTGCCAGATATGTATAAAAGTAAATATTCTTGGCAGATGACCTAGACAGAGGAGATCCTTGGCTCACTTTTCAGAAAAGATTGCCGCAGTAAACCCAGCTTGGAATACTTTAATGTAAATGTAGGAGTGTAGTAAGAGTAGCGCGGGGGCCCCTTTGTTCTGTCCCACCTGGCTAGTTTACACCCGGAATAACCACACGGTAATTGTATTAATTAAATTACTTCCTGGCCCATTAGTTCTAACCTCTTATTTGCTAACTCTTACATATTTGTTTAACCCATCTCCATTAATGTGTATCGCTACTTGACTGTGGCTTACCGGCATGAGTCTAACCAGCATCTATCTCAGGCAGGAGAAACATGGCATCTGCCACACTGCCTTCTTCCCAGCATTCTTTTCTGTCTACTCCGCCTACCTGATTTCTGCCCTATCAAAAGGCCAAGGCAGTTTTCTTTATTCAACCAATGAAAGCAACACAAATACAGAAGAACCTCCTACACCATTTCTCCTTTTTCTGTTTAAACAAAAAAGAAAGGCTTTCACTTTAACACAGTAAAATTACATATAACAAAACAGTTATCGAGCAAGAACTACAGTTACAATATTTATAACTATTTTATCTTTTATCATAATAAAGGAAAACAATAACTATAACTACCTATCTATTCTTCAACTCCATCAAAGACTCCAGAAGGATATAATATTACCTAAGTAAACAGGAAGTAAGCAACTTCCAAAACTCTAGAAACGACAGAGACATCTTGCTGCCTGGACAGTCACCCAAAATTTTTCTGTGCGGCCGGGACCAAAAGCAGGCTCGCCTCTTACTACAAATTGGTGCCTCTACGTGGTTGACTGACTCCACATAAAATCTGAGAAAGCTTCAAAAAGAATACAGAGTTTAAGAGAGTTTTTGATGTTTGCTGGCACTGTGCCGCACAAAGTTTTTCCTCACTCAGCAGCCACAACAGTAAAAAAGCTGCGGCAGTTTTAAAATGCTGGCTTTCTGCCAACACAACCTCTGTCTCTTGCAGGAGACAGAGAATCTGAATGGGGTTTTGTGGGTAAAGTGCTACGGCTTGCTTGATGGCAATGTGGGCTGTTCTGTGCCTGGAACTGTGCACAGCTCAGGGGCACCAAATGGCTCTGAGGCAGGAGTGGCTCCACCATGCTGAACTGTGCTGATCTCAGGCAGGAACTATCATAATTATCATAATAACAGTGCAGTTAAGGTTTAGACTGGGCAGAAAACAAGCAGTGCCGTATTACCACTACATGGCGCAACTCAAGTTTCTAAGACCTGCTTAGCATTTTAAGAAGTGCTCCTGGATAGTAAAGAATTACAAATTCACAATAGGACAGATTCAGACATAAAAGACCTCTAAATGGGTCATGCTGTTGAATAAAGGTATGTAGTAGGCTTAAAAGAAAAAAGAAATAGAGTATAGAGAGATGCTTAAAAAAAGGGTAAAGTTTTTAAAGAGACAGAGAATAGATAGTCATAGATTAAAAAAATAAAGAAAAATAAGCCATGTAAAAATGGAAAATTCACAGAGAATCTGGATTATGTATTTTATTGTGTTTTCTTTAAATTTTTTCACTATGAAGGAGCTAAATACAAAGAGACATTTCATTGTGTGTGCTGCTAAGCCAAACCAGCATGTATATCATAAAGGTATCTTGACTTCAGAGTTTGGGTCTAAGGATATGATGCTTTGGAAAAGAGTTTCTTCTTTTGTTTTCACAGAGGATGAGACCCTGTGGATTCCTTCTAGACCAATATGGTATGATAGACCATGACCTCCTGAAAGGTCACCATGAACACCTTCAGAAAATTACTTCACGGGCTGGAGAGATGGCTCAGAGGTTCAGAGCACTGGCTGCTCTTCCAGAGGTCCTGAGTTCAATTCCCAGCAACCACATGATGGCTCACAGCCATCTATAATGAGATCTGGCTCCCTCTTTTGGCCTGCAGACATACATCCAGACAGAATGCTGTATACATAATAAATAAACAAATCTTTAAAAAAAAAAGAAAATTACTTCACTCAACTGCTGACTGAGATGAACTGGCACACAGGATACACCATGAAAGACCTGATTAACAGTGCCCCTATACAGCAGGAAGAAGTTTGGAGGGAGAAAACTATGCCCATATTCCCAAATATTGTTTATAAGTGTTGTTTAACATTTGAAGGGGGATATGATATAGATATGAATAATTTACATTGGTATAAATTTTGCTTCATTGATATAAATTTAAGGTCAATTTTGTTATATGTACAAGCATTTCTGATCTTGATTAGGGAATTGTGATTGATTAGGGAATTTAAAAATGTAATGTATAATTATGAAATATAGGTTGTTAATGGATAATAATCAATTATAGTCAAGCTTGTAGTCATGTTAGTTAGGTTTTCTAGATATATAGAGATATATTTCAGTTAAATAGGCATTCTTCATATCTTTCAAACACTACAGAATACAACATTTAATGTTTTAATAACTTAGGGCTTTTCATGACAATGAGACACGTCTGCTCCTGGCAGCACCAATCTACTTCAAGAGGAAGATGGGCTTCGAAGAGACTCCTTATAGAGTTTGATAGACATTTAGGCAAGAAACTGCTCTTGCCTGGACTGTTGCATAAACTGGACATGAAGAACCCTCAGAGAGAGAACTGCTGAACTTTCCTGAAGGTGAGATGATCCTTGGGGGTTCCTGATTCATGAAAGAGTTTGCGAGACATTCTGCAGGATACAGAAGAAAGTGACTGAACTGTCTTTGAAATTTCCTGCTTTATGAAAAAGTCTGTTGGATACTATGGGCCTGTAGGCTGAAGATGGATGCCCCAATGGTACAGAGGGACTTTGGGTGACTGTATAGGCAGCGAGATGTTTCTGTCATTTCTAGAGTTTTGGAAGTTGCTTACTTCTCATTTACTTAGGTAATATTATATCCTTCTGGAATCTTTGATGGAGTTGAAGAATGGATAGTTATAGTTTTCCTTTGTTATGATAAAAGATAAAGTAGATATAAATATGGTAACTGTAGTTCTTGCTTGATAACTGTTTTGTTATATGTAATTTTACTAATTTTACTATGTTAAAGTTAAAGCCTTCCTTTTTGTTTAAATAGAAAAAGGGGAAATGGTGTAGGAGGTTCTTTTGTTTATGTGTTGCTTTCATTGGTTGAATAAAGAAAACTGCCTTGGCCTTTTGATAGGGCAGACTTAGGTAGGCAGAGTAGACAGAACAGAATGCTGGCAAGAAGGCAGTGTGGCAGACACCATGTTTCTCCTGCCTAAGATGGACGCTGGTTAGACTCATGCTGGTAAGCCACAGTCAAGTGGCGATACACATTAATGGAGATGGGTTAAACGAATATGTAAGAGTTAGCAAATAAGAGATTAGAACTAATGGGCCAGGCAGTAATTTAATTAATACAATTTCCATGTGGTTATTTTGGGTGTAAGCCTTCTGGGTGGGACGGAACAAAGGGGCCCCCGCGCTCCTCTTACTGCATAGGAAAGCTGATAATAATAACCTAAAATTAACTCAATGGCAATGCCTTCAAAGTTAAAGGTGAAGCTTGGTAGCTGTATCATGTGCCTAAGTGTCAGAAGTGTGTGAATAATTACACAGATGTTGTATTCTGGAGTGTGAGCTTAAAATCTGTTTCCAAGCGGTAGAAGTAGACACGTCTTATGTGTCTTGCATCCAAGATCCATCCTCATGATAACTACATGACTATAGGTGACTACATGACTATAGGTGACTACATGATGACTACATGACTACTTACATGTAGGGTTCTCCATGATCTGACCTCATTATGCTCCTCTTTTCCTGCCCCTTTCACTTTCTATACACTCACCTTCAAGATGGGTGTGCTGTGATCTTTTTGTCCCCAGCATCTTCATGTGCTTAGGTACCAGTCCAAGTACAAGCTTCTTATGTAACATTGCTTATTACCTAAAATATTTTTACCTATTATGTACTAAAAATCTTTTATTACATTTCTCTGTTTTCTATTTTACAGAGTTTATCCCCATCTGAATATATCATATTTTAAACTTTAAGATGTTCCCTACCTAGAAATATATTAAAAAAATCTATAGGCATCAAGGAATATGTCTAATCCAAAGTACCGGATATATTTGTGAATAATAAAATAAATCATCTATAGGTTTAAAAGTTTCAAAATAAATTGCCATATTCCTGGGTAGGTAGAAAAACTCATTTTAGTACAGATTCTTCTAATGCATTCTCCAAATGAAATATTTATCATGTAAGTAAAACAATCCAGATAGCATTCATCATTTTGTATCTATGTATACACACATGTATACATATAAACATGTATGATCTGCTTATATAAAATTATAATGGAGCCTTACTTTTTGTCAGGCTAAAAATTTAATGCAAAGGAAAAGAAGAGTGTCCATTCTGTAAAGCTGTTCTGAGGATGAAATGAGTTAGTATGCTTTCTGCTGTTGCATAGCAAATGACTAGGTCAAATCTTAGCAGCAAAAATCAACCACTTTTACTGTGCTCATGATCTGTGGGTCAGGAGTCTGGGACTATTCAACACGACAATTCTCATTCAAAATCTCTCATGAAGTAAGATGTGGCTGGGACTGTCATGTTTTGTGAATGGGCGTCATGGCCACGACAACTCACACAAGTGGTAGTTTCTGCTGTCTGACAGCTGGGAGCTTGAACTTTCCATTAGGAGGAACATATGCCTTGTGCCTTTCCTAAGCATAAGCATGGCTCTCAGGTAGTTCACTCACAGAGACTACCACAGGAAGAAGCTGGTAGAAGCTATGGATCTTTTTCAACCTAGCTTCAATGTCGCATAGCAACGTATCACCTTCAGCCTAATGGTTTTAGCAACATGGCTCCTGAGTTGAGAGGAAGCAATATAAACCCTGTCATTCAACAAGGAAAAGCGTCAAAAAAATTGTCAGGTAGTTATGTAACCACAGAAAGTGTCTGTTCTATGAAATCATTAGTGTTAAGTTTCTAACCTGATGGCGTAGCCTTGGGCCTTTCCAACAAACTCTCCTATACCTTAGCCTTCATTGTCATTCTTGACTGGATGTTGTAATCTACAATGCCTCTTTGCTGAGTGACTTGGGAACGTGGATGAGCACTGAGCCAGTCACTGTCAGAGTCCATGTTACATAAATCACATAGTTAGAGGAGGCCCCAGCACTCCTGATATACTGCTTCCTGATCACATCTCATGGGACTTATTAGTGACACATCCTCCCTGAGGCACAGGCTTACGTGACTCAGCAGCACAAACTGGGACTGTAGAGCGCACAGTGGATGCTAGCTCTGGACAGCACTTAGAAATCATTTAGTTGAAATCATTAAACTTGAGTGGTCAGACCCAGACTAGGGCCGATCTTTGTACTGGCTTTAATTTTAAGGATTTCATTAGAGGAATTCGTACAGACTAATGATTTTTATCAGTTATCATGCAGTTCTATTTCAAGAGTACAAAAATCTCTTTTCTCTTCAGCAATTTAAGAATGCAAAAGAAATATGCATTTTGCAATCAAGACAGAATTATTTTTAAGTCATACTTAAATTGTTGTGATTATAAGTGAATATAAAGAGTAGTTGCAGAACAATTTTTCTTTATCATAATTATTCTTAATGATAAAAATCAATACAGTACAAACTTTCCCAAACCCATCTGTGAATGTCCATTTCTACTGCATCAAGATTCTTGCTTCTTTGTCCTGAGTTGGGGCACCTAAGTCAATGTCCTTTTATCTATGATGTTAACCACACTGTTAGTGATCTGATCATTTTATAAAAAATTACATATTTGTTGTTTAAGTTGTATGACAGTTTCCTGGGACTGGAAGCCTTATTACCTAAATTATCATTTGTTCATTTCCACTCATTTATTTATTTTTAAAGATTTATTTTAATGTTTTGTTTGTGTGTTTGAAAGTGGATGTGTACATGAGTAAAGCTGCCCCAAGGGCAGAAAAAGGGCTTGAGCACTTCCAAGCTGGAGTTCAAGGCAATTGTGAGCCCCCTGACATGGGTGCTTGGATCTTAACTCCGGTTCCCTGCAAGGACAGAGTACTCTTAACCATGAGAGCCATTTTTCCAGGCCCTTGTTTTTATTTATGAATTGTTTTTGCAGCTTGAAACAAGTTAAGTCCTCAGTTCTCATTATTGCATACAGTGCTGGTCATTTGTGATGACAAAGGCTTGTGTATTTTCACTCTGTGCTGTGTTTGAAGAAAGACTGCTTCAGGCTACTAAAGTGGAAATGCCAAATAGTCCCTTGAGAACTGTTTTAATTAATTTTTTTTCCCGTTAACCTGTAAAAATATTTGTAAAAACTTCCTCTATACCACCATTAGTTAAGAGAATGACAAGATTCATGCTTTCCTAGGAACTAAACCTTTCTCTAAAGGGACAACTTATATTTTAAAAAGAATATTGTTTATGAAATCATAAGAATTATAATGTAAGGGCTACTGTAGTTGGCATTTTCTTTGAACCACCAACCAGCTCCCAAATAATGGCATGGAGAGTTATTATTAATTATGAGTGTTTGACCTTAGCTTAGGCTTGTTCAACTATCTCTTTTAACTTAATTTAACCTGTCTATTTGTCCATATTTTGCCTCAGGGCTTTTTACCTGTTTATCATTTGGTATGTCCTGTTTTCCTGCTTCCTCTGTGTCTGTCTAACTGGCCCCTAATGTTTCTCTGACTTCTCCTTTTCTTTCTTTTCTAGAGCCTAAATTCCTCCTCCTTACTCTCCCTGCCTGTAAATTCTACTTATACCTTCTGCCTCACTACTGGCTGTTCAATTTTTTATTAAACTAACCAGGTGCCTTAGACAGGCAAGTTAAAACATCAACACATCTTTACATAATTAAACAAATGCAACACATCTTTACATAGCTTAACAAATGCAATGCATCTTTACAAAGTTAAATAAATGCAGCATATCTTTGCATAGTGTGGTGGTTTGAAAGAAAATGCCCCCCAAAGGGAGTGGCACTATTGGGAGGTGTGACCTTGTGGGGACTTATGTTTCACTGTGGGGGCGGGCTTTGAGGTCCCATTTTGCTCAAGCTTCCCTTAGTGTGAGAGTCACTTGACTTCCTGTTGTCTGCCTATAAACATGTAAGGACTCTCAGCTCCAACACCACACATGTCTGCATGCCACCAGATTCCCTGCTATGATAATAATGGATTAAACCTCTGAAACTCTAAGTAAACCCCCTCAATTAAATATTTTCCTTGTAAGAGTTGCCATGGTCATGGTGTCTCTTCACAGCAGTGAAAACCCTAAGACACATAGTTAAACAATTATTCCACAACAGGTTTGAAAGATGGCTCAGCTGCTAAGAGTACTGAGTGCTCTTTTGGAGGACCCAGATTCATTTTCCAGCGCACACATCATGGCTCATAACCATCTAAATTCTTGTCCCAGTGGATCCAATGTCCACTTCAAAAGCATGCATGTGCTGTACAGATATACAGGCAGGCAAAACATTTACACACATAAAACAAAATAAAATAATAATTTAAAATAATTCTACTGATACTTTCTATGCATGTGATGTTCTCTTGTGTGCAGCTGGCTCAGCTCTCAGAAAGGCTTTGAAAGACCCCCCGAGTGGGGAGACTCTCACTCCTCTCAGGATAACCGACCCCCCAAGAACTCACGAGAGACTGTCCTTGCTGCAGTCACACGAGGTTTATTGGCAGGAACCAGCACACTGGGGCTGAGACTCATATCCCACGCAGGGGAGGAGTTTAACCCTGAGTAGCTGGAAGAAGGGGTATTTAAGGGAAGAAACCATAACCCAAAGGGGATAGGGAGGGCATCATTGGAAAATTCCGAAAATACCAGTGATAATCACAAGGGGGTAACTCCCTATTTCTCAAGATTGTTCTCAAGATTATAATCTAACTTTATGGTCAGCCAGTTTCTGAAACAGAGTCACTGAACCCGCAAACCTAGATTTTTGGCTCTTCTCTTCCTGCTAGATTTTTGGCTCTATTCTTCCTGCTAGAGAAGTCTGGATTTATCTGGGTCTTTCAGCTTTAATTAGGAAAGGGAGCCATTTACCTTGAGGTTTTTATAAAACAGTCAGGAGAACTAGTGTGACTGTAATACATTTCTCCCTTGTTTTTTCTTATGCTGTCTATTGCCAAGTTCCTCTCCCAAGATGGTGGCTTCACTCCCGTCTCAGCATTACCTACCTGGGCACCTGACTCCCATAAAGAGATAGTTCCTTTTTGGTTCCTCAGTTTCCTCAAAGTACGTCTGGGAGTCTCCTCTCAGAGAGCCCAACGGTGGAACTTAATTAAATGTCTTCCCCAGAGGAGCAGAAGCTAACTGAGAAGCCCTTGCTACTCACTCACACATAGCATCAGACCATATTTAAAAAGTCTTTTATTTAAAAGGTTAAACAAACAATAACTATTGAAGAAGCAAAATAAATATCTGGCTTTTCCTGATGTCAAAAAAGTTACAGTAATAAAGTGAGTTTGAGTCTCAAGCATTCCAAGTGTAAGGAACAGATTGGGAGCAGGTTTCTTTACCTTTAGCATAATTTCTCTTTATGATGAAACCAAGATCATACAAATGTTCCCAATCCCCTCTGTGACTGTCCATTTCTTACTGTATCAAGATTTTCACTTCTTAGTCCTGAGTGTAGAGTGTCCGGGTCAATATCCCTTTATTTATCATGACATGAACCACACCCTTACTGATCTGATTAAAGGGGTTTCTAGAATACATTGGGTAATTAAAAAACAACAACAACTAGTGGCTCTCAATCCTGGACTCATACTTTAAGAAAGATTTTTAAACGATATTAATATATAAGGATTATCCTTGAGCATCTGAACTCTTCAATGAGAAGGGCAAAAATCTAGAAGTTTCTATAAAGCTTTGCAGGTAGTTTAAATGTGCAAGTAAGATGCAAAGCCATAATCTAACTGACTCTAAAATAAGTGCACAGGACAAAGTGATGAATGTATTAAAGACATAAAACAATTTTCTAACTTTTATTATTTTAGTATGAAAATATGGCTGTAGATTATAACAAAATAAATGATACTAAGTATTATAAGAAGAAAGATAAACTGAGAAAGCAAAAATTTGTCAACCACAATAGCATAAAAAATGAAGCCCCCAACAAAGACACATAATTTAGCCATTTTTATCTTCTAGCCTTTGATCAACATTTGGTCATGAAATAATACAAATTTCATCTTTTTGGTACATATTAGATTTTTGACACATATCAGAAAGACTGTAGAGGGATGGTGGGAATAAGTTTAATATGATCAAAATATATGAACTTCTTGAAGAATTAATAAAACTATCATTCCAAACAAAACAAAATTCAGTTTTTCTGACTTACTCATGTCTTTAAAATATGCTCAATACTTACATATATATCTAGTTTTGGAATTTTAAATTTAAGTGCTGCATTTTTAAAAAAATTTCTCACAGTCTTATATGTGAATATACTTATTTTCATTTCCCTTGTCCTAGATTCCCTGGGCCTGCACAGGTCTTTAGATATTGTACAGGGAGAATAATGTTCAATGAGTCAATCCAGGTGTTTGATTTGGAGTTTATTTTATAGGGAGGAGAAAAGGTTGATTAACAATGGTGTGAAAGATGAACTGTTTAGATAAGAAAGTTGTGCTCTCATCCCGATGATAAAACTCTTGGTGAAAAACGTGCAGCAGGGACCCCAGGTGCAGCTCTGGCCCTGTCCCACAGGTCAGGTGCATTCTGCAGGTCTGCATTTCTCTGTCAGTTGGTTTTCATGGTACCCAGTCTGCAGATGATTGCTGTTGGCCCACAGGGTCTTTAGCAACACTGGCTGTGAAGGAGCTGGACACCAAAAGTCATGGTATAAGCCTTGCTACTGTAGCAAGAGCTATGCTGTGGGGGAAGATTCACTTTCAACCATTAGGAGACCCAGCATTCAATGTCAGTCCCAGGACAGGGGGCATCAGAAAAGGCAGCTATTTAGTCTTTTCAAATATGATGCCAACAGTCTGGGTATAGACAAAAGAAGCCTGGATTTGCAGGAAGGACTGTGCTCAACTTAGGGCTTTTCTCTTCACATGCTATATTGTACACAACATTGGGAAATTAGGTTCCACCACTCTTCTGAGTCAAATACGGAAGGAATATACACTTTCCAGGATTGTGTTAATGACTAAATCAATCCGCTGTGGAAGTTATTTGCTCATTCTAAAGCACCGGGTGGATGTAAAGGAATAATTACATCAAGGTACCAGAGTGTCTGGTTAATTGTGAGGCAAAAGGCTGTCAGTGGCTTCGAGTGAATTACCGATACTGTCTGGATGATTCCAGCTTCATTACAGATAAGCAAAAGCTGATATCCAAAGAAGCTAATTTATTTAAGTCTATATAGACATCAAGCTGAAGATCAGGACTTGAAGCCATTTTGTACTGCAAAAGATGGGACGCTTTACTTAAGCTGTAAGGACTAGTGCCCCTCAGTGGCCTATCTCTCAGCTGTGCTCTTCCTCTTCCTTTGCCCGTGAGATACAGGAGCAGGGACCATATAACATATCTATCCAAATCCTATCCAAATCAGGCCCTAGTTTACCAAAGTCATGGTAAATCAGATCCTTTGTCTCATTAGGAAAAGTTTCTTTAAAAAGAATTAAATTTAGAAATGTAAATATTATATGAACTTTAGATTTCAGTTCCCACGAGTAAGCTGATATTGGAGCACAGCCACACTCATTTATTCATGTGTTGTCTGTTTCTACTTTATATCACGACATAGGAAATGAGTAAACAGAGAGGCTGTGTGTGGAAGAATAGCAGCCTACAGTAGTGTAGCTACAGTATATACTCTTTGGCTTATTAGAAAATAATTGTGTAGACCTGTGATTGAATCTTTGCATCACAGATAGTTTTACCGTTGAAAGGGGACCTTAGTTGAGGAATTGCCTCCATTGGATTGACCTGTGAGCATGTTGTGGCCATTTTCTCAATGGCCAATGTATGTAAGCAGTCTAATCTATTATGGGCTGTGCCATTCCTGGCAGGTGGTCCTGTATAAGGAAGCAGGCTGAGCAAGTCATGGAGCAAGCCAGTATGCAGTGTTTCTCTATGCTTCTACCTTGATTCCCTCCCTTGACTTTTCTCGATGCTGGACTATAACTAGTAGGCCAAATGAACCCTTTCCTCTCCTAAGTTGTTTTTTGGTAAAGATATTTACCACAGTGACAGGAAAGTAACTAGAACACATCGTTTGCCTCAACTCTTTTCTATTAATCCCTTGGAATTTAATGAGAAATACTGTTTCATCAATTGTTATGAGACCTATTTAAATTAAAATGTAAAATGTTGACAAAAACAAGTGTAAAAGTTGATTAAAAATCTATGCGGGGCAGAGCTTTTTTTATTGTGGGTATGAAAGCTAGCACCTTGTTTTCAGAAATGATACAGCTATAGGTACAAGAAATCCTCATAAATATGAATATCTTTAACTCAGTAACTCCTAGGAATTTTCATAAGTACAATTTTTAAGACAGGGTCTCATTTTGAAACCCAGGTTATTCTAAAATTCACTTTTTCTTCTCAGCTAGCTTGAACCTGCTGTGATCTTCATATTATGCCACCCTAGTGCTGGAATTACAGGTGTGAGCTACTATTACCGGTACTTGATTTTTGTTTTACTATTAGTGGGATATTTCCTTCTAAAGTGAAAGTAAATTGTCTGTATCCAGCTGGACTTTTCCTGATTTTCATAAACTGCAAGGTTATGAGTGGGCTTCTTGAATTGAATGCTATTGCCTTAGCACCCAAGAAATATTATAGGAAAGAATAATGAATTCTCTGCAAGAGCTAAGAGCTAGCCTGCAAACTCAGTCCCTCTTCTTTCATAGCTGAGCTGACAGAAACATTTCACTAGCCAATAAAATAAAAACTAATTTAATTTTAGAATGTACATACCTTGAAATGTAAGTTATTTGTAGTAACTGAGCACACATCCAGATGTAAACATAGGATCAAAATAGCAATAATTTTAAGACAATTAAATACAAATGATTCAGTGATAGTATAATTCATTGAAGTCTATTTGGAGAAGAAATATCCATAAATTATATATCCAATTTTCCAGACTGGCCCTGAAATCTGTCAGCTCATCTTGCTCTACCTTTACAATGTATAAATGAGAAAACTCAGTAATTTTCATCAGAGAATCACAAATTACTCTGAAAAGCTAACTGACTAGAACAAGAATTAGTGTGACCATTTCTGTGGATAGAGAACTGACTGTAAGAGGGCATGCAAATCAGTAACGAAGGAGATTTGACACTTCCTTTAACACTGCCTGTCCCCCAATTTAATTGAGCGGAGTGGCTTCATACTTACTAAGATCAGGTCAGACTCTTGGAAAATTTCATTTGCACTCGTTATACAATAAAATAAGTCTAGTCACATTCAATTAAAGCTAGAGTCTGAGGTAGCAGACACATGTCAGCCCATAGCAAATGTGCTGAAGATGCAGGAGGAAGCTGGGTTCACCAATCGTGATTGGCAGGACAAGGTGAGAGATGAAAGCATAGAGATGCTCTGGTGTTTTTTACCTGGCGGTGCTGACAGATACCATGTCCCCTGCATGAAAGACTTTGCAAGAAGAAAACATTTACATTAAAGTTACCCAGGTATGGGTGAGAAACATTTTAGGCTGCCCTTTCAGAGGTGCAGGAAACACTCCATGGCAAAGAACCCAGGTATATAATTTGCCCCAGTTACAGATAAGTGAAATGAAGACGTGCAGCCCAGTCGCCTTGTTCTGTCTTCTGTCTTCACCACTGACAATTCTGCGAAGTCACTGTGTACTCTGTCCTACAGCTCGGCCAGCCTCTCATTTCTCACGTCTTGCACACTGCAGATTGTACAGTATCTACCCCCTGTGGTCCGTGTTCATCTCATTCTCAATGGTTTTTTTTTCCTTTCTTTTGTGAATAAAGCTTACATAAACCCATCCGTTCCCTAGGAATGTCATCATTTATGCGTTAGGAATTTCCCAAAGTTCTGAAAGAGTTATTAACCTTATTAAATAAGGAAATGATAGATAAAAAGTTAAGCCCTATGGTATTGTGAAGTTAATGACTTTGTTCTGACTATGGCTTGACTATTACTCCTCAATGACCAGCTGTTTTACTTGCAAACCAAAGGAAATGGAACCAAGAAATCTTATTTGTAATGAGTTAACATGATGAGAAAGTAGGGAAATTAGAAAAAAAAAGATCCTCTCTCAATCTCAGACATGACTGACTCAGAAGGAGGGCACTGTGGCACAAGCCTCTAATCCTAGCACGTGGAAGGCCAAGGCAAGATGACTGACTTGAGTTTGAGTCTAGCCTGGGTTACATGGTGAGACCCATGTCAACCGACCAAACCAGCGTCAAAACAAAGCAATGAAGATCCAGTTGTGAAAGGCTTTATAATTCAGTGTCTGTTTCTTCAAAACAACTGCGGAGACCCAGAGCAGACAATTCATGTGGCTCAGTCACCAACACATTTATGGTCCACGAGACCCACCCCGAAGAGACAGTGCCTAAACTTGGAGAAAACGATAGCTCAGGATGAACTGTGAGGGATGGGTGTTGTTGCTGATGTTTCTCACTTTGTATAATTCTCCAACCAACAAGTTTCTTCCCTGCTTTAAAGGTTAGTCCTACCGGTAGCCATTGTTAATAACAGGCTCGGGTTAGGGATGGCTGGGCGCAGCCAGCCCTTGAGCATTGATTCCCTGTATGGGGCCATACAGATGGTGCTGATATCATGCAGCTACCTGTGGTTATCATCCCACCTCTGGCAAGGATGAGAATTAGTGTTTTCTGATGGCCTTTCCGTGAACACAGCTTCTTCTTTTTCCACATAGTTCATTTGAGTTAACAGTTGTTATCTATTTGATTACTCAGTTTCAAGAGTCATTCATTTTTCTTTCTTCCTGTTAACCAGCTCACACCCTACGTTTTATCATTTTTATTTCAAAAGCATCCTCATCTTGTTCTTTTGACCTGAACTTAAATATCACTCAGCTTCACAGCCCAAGCTTTAGTCGCCTCTCCATTCCTCAACACAAATCAGTGCTCTTGACCCATTCTTCACATTGTTGCTAAAATTGCTATTCTAAAATTATGATCTAATGCTGTTCCTAATTGTCAAAAACCTTTAATAAATAGCTTGTAGAGGAGTATATCAACTTCAGAACGTGTTACAATATTGAATGTTGTCTCTAGGCTCTGTTTTCCTGAATTCACGTAAATTTCAGATGACTTCGTGCTCAGAATGTGTCCTTTTATTCATGAGTTTCTGTCTTTGCTTTCTAAGTCCTCTTCTGTCCCATTGTCTATCATTTCCCCTTTCCTGCTGGGCCTTTGTGTGAATGTGAACTTCAGTTTTTCCAGAACTCTGATTAGTCCTGGTGAATGTTTCTTTCACTTGTCCCTGAATGCCTCTTGGGCTCTAGAAGACAATGCAGTGGCATTCAGTGTTTATGACCTTTATCCACTTTCTATTTAAAAGGGTACATACATCAAGAAATTATCCAAAAGTGCAAAAAAGACAAGACATTAGAACTATATTCTTTTGGGCTTGAGAAACTAAAAAAATGGCTGAGATAATTGGTATTGGGTCACAATAGAAGACCATGCCAGACCCAATATACACCCCCCCCCCACACCTTTCTTCCTTTCTCTCTTGGCCTGCAGATCAGGATGCAGCTCCAGCACCATGTCTGCATGCTGCCATCCTTCCTGCCCTGATGATAATGGACTAAACCTCTGAAACTGCAAGCCAGCCCCAATGAAATGCTTTCTCTTATAAGAGTTGCCTTGGTCATGATGTCTCTCTACAGCAATAGAGCAGTGACTAAGACAATGTGAAAATTGTCCCCTCTTGTGGTATGTAAATTAACAATGAAATTAACATCAAGAATTTATCTCATCAGTCAAAGGACACACATTGATGACTAAGAGTATAGTTTGATGTGGGAAGATTGATAAGAGGTTTGGGGGCTGAAATTCTGTTATGCCCAGATCACAGAGTGTCCCCCCAAAACAACTAGGAGACTGAATCCTGAATGTAAAAGCAAAGAGCCTTCATTCTTACATGAGTTTGCAAACTCGGACTCTCTGAGTGTCCAACATATTAGAGTGATAGGAGAGGGTTGGGTTTTTATAGTAGCAAAGGTAAAGGTGAGGGATTTCTAAGGTTCAGGACCCCTGATTGGCTGACATCAGTCTAGGGGAGTCCTGGTGAAAAGCAATGGGTGTGTTCTGGCAGGTGATCTACAATGATTGGAATGTTAGGAATTTCCTTTGGAGGGTCTGTTCCTGGGTGGTGCCAGTTTATGGCTTTTCCTGGAACTTGCTGCCTGCAACAGCAACCATACAGCCTGGGCCCCACAATTCATTGTTGCTTGTGGGTTATATGTTCTGTTTAGCTGGGGAAGTTCTAGCTAGCTTCTTAGTCACAGGTTAATGAACACATTCAAAGGACTAATTAAAGAATCTTTGAATGAGGTCCATTTGAAGGTTGCAAGACAAAGATATTAGAAGACATTTGATTGGTGCAGAAATCAGCTACTCAGGAGAAGGTTGGTAGTGTAGGAGCCAGCCATGATAAGGTAATATGAACAGATCACCCTAAGAAAGTTATTTACTTCCAACCATTATCACCTGCCAATGTAGGACTCAGCCATTGATAAATTTAATAGAGGCCTGAGTCTCAGTAGTTTATCTTAAAGCAATACCTGGTTGCAGGAAGAACCACAAGCTGAGATTACCCAATCACTACCCAAAGACCATCCAAAGAAAATGCCTAATGTTCCAACTGCTGTAGATAGGACCAGCTGTGAGCACACACTCACCAGGACATCCCTAGACAAATGTTAGCCAATCAGGGGTCCTAAAGCTCAGAAACCTCTCACCCCCACCTTTACTACTATAAAAACCCAACTCTAACTAAGCTCAGTGTCCTCCATTTATTCCAATACATTAGACATGCGGAGAGACCAAGTTTGCAACCTTGCATAAAATAAAGACTCTTTGTTTTTACAAATGGGACTCAGTCTCCTTGTTGGCTTTTGGGGGACTTCACGGATTTGGGCATAACAGGTGGCTTGAGACTTAGGGCTAAGGACCCTGCTGAGATAGGAGCTTTTCCAGGTTTAGAGTTTTAGGCTGACAAGTCTATGGTGACCATGGAGGCCTCATGGAAGCGTTCCCTTGCCACTCGGCAGAATGAGGCTGAATGGAGCCATTGGGTGTCCTTCCAGTGGGAAAGAGAAAAAAATCCATTTAAGCCATTAAGACAGAATGCCAGTCTCTAAATGTGGCCTGTTATTACTCTCTAAGTTGTTAGCACTGGTGGCTATATAAAACACACACACACACACACACACACACACACACACACACACACACACAAACCACAAAAAAACCCAGCACCTTTCAAGGTAAAGAAACTGGATCTACAGAGAATAATATGCCAAATGTAAAGCAAGATGCCAAGTCCATGGTGTCTGTTTTATACCAGCAGACTCCAAGTTTTGATTATTTTATCACCAGATTTTAATATCTGAGACTATTGGTAAGACTCTCTATGGTAACAGCATTTTATTATCTAGTACATTGTCATAAGTTAATTTTATGGAAATAGAAAGACTGAGGGGACTTTAATTAGGGAGTGGGAGGAGTATAAATACAGAAGAAGAAGGAATGAAATAAAGTAACAGTAGGGATATCTGAAAAGTCTGATACGGGACCATGCTACTATCCACCTAAAATACCTATGATACACATAAGTTGATGTTAAAATAAATATATACATATAGTGGCGCATAAACCTTAGTAGTAGTAACCTACAGCTTTCTAATAAACTTAAGACCATTCAACAAAAACAAAATCATGTCTAGTACTGTAAATCTAGACAACTACCCAGGGCTAGTGAAGTCATGGATCTTGGAGGAGGATCTACAACTGCCACTTTACTAAACTAAGTACATTCCAAATACTTCTCCTTTTTTTTTTAATACTTCTCCTTTTATCAGCAAGTGTAGTACTTGTCCCTTATCAAGGACACTTCTCTTTGCAACAGATGCAGACCTTTACAGAAAACCACAACCAATCAAAATGCAGACATGTTGAGTCTAGTCCTAAGTGACGCGTCTACAATACAAACCCTGTATCTGAGGGCAGAAATAATGCAAAATCAGAGGAGGAGTGACTTTTCTTTTTTTAAATGAGATTGTGTCTCATAGAAATGCCAAATGCTGTGGAATAATCCCCTTGTACACTGTCAAGATTTGCGACTCAAATTGGTTTAATGAAACACTGATTTGATTGGCCAGTAGTCAGGCAGGAATTACAGGTGGGACAACAAAACTAGGAGAATGATGAGAAGAAGGGGAGACACCAGCCAGCTGCTGAGGAAGCATATGACCGGTAGAAAATTAGGTAACAGCTGGGTGGTGGTGGTACACACCTTTAATCCCAGCACTCAGGAGGCAGAGGCAGACAGATCTCTGTGAGTTCAAGGCCAGCCTGGTCTACAAGTGCTAGTTCCAGGACAGGCTCCAAAGCTACACAGAGAAAACCTGTCTCGAAAAACCAAAGGAAAAAAGGAAAAGAAAAGAAAATTAGTAACAAACTATGAGCCACGTGGCAAAGTATAGATAAGAAATATGGGTTAATTTAAATGTAAGAGTTAGGTAGTAACAAGCCTGAGCTATTGACCAAGCATTTGCAATTAATATTAAGCCTCTGAGTGTTTATTTGAGAGTGGTTGAGGAGCAATAAAACTCCACCAACAGTCAGAAGCGACACCTATAAAGTTTTACTATCATGGCTGTTTAAATAAGACTTGAACAAGTGTCCTAAGCCACCTTTTTGAGGTGACTTATGCCTGGCTCCTATCTGTAGCCGATTCATATGTTCCAGGATAGGTGAATGAGGATTAGAATTATTAGGCAAAAGGAACATAGATATAGGAGAAATAAGAGACAGAAACAGAGGGTAGTATTGGGAGGGCATTCCAGTGAGTACTGTAATCTCCCATGCTTAATTTCCATTCACTTAAATACCCAGACCTCAAAAGGTAAGAATAAGATTAAAAAACAAACAAACAAACAAACAAACAAAAAACTACAGTTACATGATACAAGGAATGAATAGCTCACTTGAAGGATTATTAGTTATATTAGTTAAACATTCTTTTTTTAAATATTTATTTATTTTGTATACAATATTCTGTCTACATGTATGGCTGCAGGCCAGAAGAGGGCACCAGACCTCATTACAGATGGTTGTGAGCCACCATGTGGTTGCTGGGAATTGAACTCAGGACCTTTGGAAGACCAGGCAATGCTCTTAACCACTGAGCAATCTCTCCAGCCCTAGTTAAACATTCTTTTCTCAGAACAAACAAGCAGTGCTCACATACTATACCAAAACATTCTGTAGGCAAACCACTCCCTGGGTGGAATCCATAGTTATCTCCCTAAGGGAGTAGGAACCTACTTGGATCCTTATAATTTTGTTTGAGGTAGAAACAGATTTACTTCTTAATACCTAAAATACCAAGTCACACCTGTTGACAATAACCTTGAGAGAGCAGAAGTGACCTTTAGTCAGGATAGAATGGACCCATACCTATGGGCCCTGTCAAACAAGGATGATGCCAAGAGACATGCTAGCATGGATGAGAAAACTCATGAGGAAAGAACTACAGGTAAATAAGGCATGCTAAGAATAGGAGAAATACTCTTCCCTAGGGAAGGGTGTACCATTTAGTTACACAACACCAAACTGTCACCCTGAAAACATACGTGCAGGTTCAGACTGATCAGGTTGTACTTATGTATTTAGGAACACATACACACACATATACATGTGAATTTATTTATATGTATGCACATAGGTCAAAGAGAAAAGAGGCTGTGAATCTGAAAAAGATCAAGGGTTAGGGGTGCCATGGGAAGTTTCAAAGGGAGAAAAAGAAAGGGAGAAATGATATAATATATTTAATTATGTCATTTAATTATAATTATATATTATATATCAAAAATACATATTTAAAAATTAGAAACAAAAAAGAAAATCCCCTAATCTTCTCAAAAAATGAGTTAAAGATTTTACTTGTCTCAAAAAACCAAAAAAATTTACTTGTCAAATGATATGGGTTGTCATACAATACTTCATTCAGTTTTCCTAGTAACTTGCAAATTAAGTTGTTGAGCCTTAGGAAAGGCTGATCTTTGTTTAATAAGATGCTGCTTATTAAATGGTGCCTCTACTGAGCCAGGCTTCCACAGAGAATCATATAGAATTCTACAATTTCTCAACTCACTAGATGACTGGCATTTATTTTAGCAAAATGATTTGTTTTCATATAACTGATAAAGAACTTTCCTATTTTATCATAAGCTGAGGTAACAGCAAACATAGATTTTTTTTAAAAGACAGTAATGTTTGATAGAATAGTTGATTTAAATATATGATTAGATTAATTTATTCATCAATTTAAACTTCCATTTTATACTTCTGGGTTCAATGTTTAAGGATTCAAATACATTTTAAATAACCCCCCTTTTCACTAAGTTTTCTCATCTATAAAATAGGGATGTTAAGAATTATAAAACTCTCATAATAATTTAAAATTTGTTATTAAAATTTGTTAAAAGATTGCCGTGTGTCATCTCTAAGTATAGCACCAATATCATTAATGGCTACAACAACTGGGATTTAGTGGGGTTTAAAATGGGAACAATTCCAATAAGGTGTAAAAGGTTTCACCTTATGCATTCAGTAACCCAAAGTCACCCCATGAGACTTAGTTACTGTGCAGCACTTCTATCTGTCACTTAGCCTGAGGAGCCCCACCAGCCCTCCTTGGCTCCTGCTCCCCATCACTTACACATTGATGAATGCAAGGGTAGGGGTTACCGTAGTTTCTGTAACAAACCACATAAGGAAAATTCTGGGGAAATGGAAGCTGGTAATTTGATGTGGGATTCCCCTCAGTATGCTGTGAATACCATTGGTTAATAAAGAAACTGTCTTGGGCCTGAACAGGGAAAACTAAACCAAATGCTGGGAGAAAGGGGGCAGAGTCAGGAAGAAGCCACAAAGCTGACACCAGAGACAGACACACTGAAACCTCACCAGTAGGCCATGAGACTCATAGTAAAATATAAAATAATGGAGATGAGTTAATTCTAGATGTAAGAGCTAGCAAGCAATACACTTAAGTAATTGGCCAAGCAGTGATTTAATTAATACAGTTTCTGTGTGGTTATTTTGGTTCTGGGTGGCTGGGACGAACAAGCAGCCCCTTACAACAGTAACTGGTTGATCAAGGTATAGTTTTCTGAGTACCATCCATTTGCCTACAAGAATGTCTTCTCTGTGGGCTTCTAGTACTCTCAACAGGAGCTAGAAGAGGGCAAGGCAGGCACAAGGATGGTTTGTAAGAACTGTGCAGGTTATTGGCTTGATCAGTGGTATTGTAGACATCCTTCAGTGACCCCTGCCTGGGATTGCTGCAAGATCTGCTAAGAAACAGGTTCACCATCTAGATCCTCTTGGAGGTAGTAGCCATAGTTGACACTGGGAAATGAGGCCTGTTGGAGGCATTGAGCATGATTGTGGAGGCTCTGTGCTGTAACTCACTGACCTTAAAGATGCTGGGATTGGAGAATGACAGAGGAGCACAGGGCCATACTTCTAACTGGTCAATGGCAGTCACTGGTAGGGAGAAGAGGGTTCTTGTTGCCTGAAGGCCATCCTGAGTTGAACACAGCTCTCATCAACCTGTCCATAGTATTTTGCCTGGGTGCCTTGATTTTCTTCCTACCAGCATTTTCTTTTTTCTTTTTTTTGCAATTGTACAGATGTGAGTTGTCTGACAATAATTTCTGTCAGGTCTTGCTTGACAATGAGCCGCCTTCAGTTATTGTCTCTATCTTTCACCTACTGCTGCTACAGCTCTTCGTGGGATTGGTTGCCCCATCGAGGTCTCTCACCCACCCTGCAGCTCCCTGCCTGGGATCCACTGCCCCCCATGGCCCACTGCCCCTCATGGCCCACTGCCCCCTGTAGCCCACTGCCTGCTGCAGTCACTTGGGGAACAGCACCGTTTTATTTAAACCATAACATTTAGTTCTTATGACACATTTCCTCCAGGCTGCAGGTGGGACAGCTGAGGACATGTGGAACCCTGGGCTCTGGAACCAGGTTTCTTTACAACAGCTCTGCGTTCTATCTGCCTGATCGCCGACCTCTCTGCACACCAGTGGCTTTGGTGGTGAGTTTTCCCCTTCCAGCCCCCAACCATAGCCTTCATGGCTACGTCTGAGCCCTTCACTGACATTCATCTCTGGTTACTTCCCATAGCTAAAAAAATGACTGGATTAACCAGGTTGATCCTCCTGTGCTAGCACTGCACACACAGTGTGGTGCATTTGATTTGGGTCCGGACCCCCTCAAATTTTTCTTTCTCCTTTGTTTTTCTTTTCTTTTCTTTTGCTTTCTTCTTTTTTTTCATTTCATTTCTTTTCTTTTCTCTAGCCTCTCTGGCTTCCTTGTCACCCAGACCAGACCCAGTCAGGCTTCAACACTCTGCCTGTAGAGAAGAGATGTTTTCCTATAGGCTTTGTGGTGTTGCTATTCCATTAACACCCCACCTGCAGAGAGGAGACGTTCTCCTATAGGTCTTGTGGTGTTTTCATGTTTTCAGCTATGGTAAAAACCCTCAAACTATCAGCCACCCACCTGTGAATGCTCTGCCAGTGTCCCGCCAGCTCTGCTTTTCCTCAAACTATCCCTGCCACCACTACCGCTGGTCCTGCGGAAACTGACAAGATTAGCGGATATGCAAGGCAGCTATTTTCAATTCCAGCATTTGCTACCCACTGTAGCTTGTGGCATAGTAGCTTAGCCACAGGGTGGACCATGCCTCTAGTTCTCTCTTGTTATTATGTTTAAAACTCCCGCAGCTCAAAAAACATGGCTTCTCTATACAACACATGACCACTGCCATTTTGACTGGGGTCAGGTGATCATGTCCCGCCATCATTACTGAGGTATTCCTTATCTGGTCCCCCAGGGGCTGACTGTTGCATGTGTGTTTTACACAATGGTATGCCTTTGGTAGGGCCCACCAAGAACATCCACTTCATCTAATTCCTGTTTACTGTGTGTGTGTGTGAATACATGTAACTTAAATGCACCTATGTTTACTGTTAAATGTTACAATTGTCTGCTCATTGTATCTCATTCCAGACTACAAAGCAATAAGTTTCATGTTTTAAATTGGAATGTACTTTTAAGTCTCTGACCAAAATATGCTATATTTAATTCAACCCTAATTTAAAATATATTAAGCTATTCTCTACTATTGTCAGTTCTGCCATTAACATTCTATTGCAAGCAGTTTTTTTCTTTTTTTGTCTTTTTATGAGTGTAAATCTTACCTGCTGAGAGCCAGTACAGTCAAGCTTGAACCCAACTCTCCAGGCAGATTCTATAGCTTGTCTATACCCATTAAACAGCTCTCAACTGCTCAGAGATCTGGGAAATATGCCATTTAAATGCTTAATTATTAAAAAAAAACTTTTCAGAACAAAAAGAGACAGGTTGGCTCCTAGCAGCAGCACTCTATTTCCTCCAAAGAAGACAGAAGACAAATGGGCACAAAACAATGTCCATCCATAATTTGTTCCAACTGCTAAGTGCTGACCACTGGGCAAAAATCTAAACTAAAGCTCTCCAGATGTGGACAGAATTGCTGGAATAGACCGCCTAGCAGCTCAGGTCAAGGTAGGCCTGTCTTTCTACAGATTTCTTAGCCTACAGGATCTTCTGGAGCCTAGAAGGCCCTACAATAAACAGCAAAAGGCAAATACAACTCTCAGCGACCATGGAGGACCCTGAGGACTAGCTCTAGGTGCCAACCAAGTAAGTTCTCTGTAGTTTTTTAATCAATTATTCAAGTAAAATTTTATCCTTCTCAAAGATCTCTGATGCAGTTTGACAGCTGAGAGGTTCTGTCAGTTTAAAAGGACAACCTCACCAAACAAATTTTAGCAAACTACAAATATAAGTTATTAAGGTGTGTGTACCTGCATGTTATAAAGGTGTGAGGAAAAGTGCATGCTATCAAATTTCTCTCTAACGCTGCCTTTCATAGTCTTAAAGATACTTTTCATTTTGCAAAAATATCTGTCACAGTCATTCTGATATAAATATGCTACTGTTTTGGGTTCACAAACCCAAAAAATTCTTGTGAGTTCCAGGGAGCCAAATTGAAGGATCCACCTTAAACAGATCAGAGATACCCTTCTCAATTCCCTGGTCCTTAATATTTTTTTCCCAAAACTTAACTTTGTCTTCTGTTCTGCCAATACCTTTAACAGGTATAAGAGACACCAGAAATTTCCATAACACAACACTGTACAGGAGCAAAGAGACCAGCTACCCCAGAAATTACCTAAAGAGACCAGCTATGCCAGGATGTGGCCAGCACCCAGTTTTCTCAGGTTCCCCCCAAGACAACACCCACAAATAAGCAGGAAGCAGTCTTGAGAATCTGCCATCCCAATTTCTTTTACCTGTTGTACCTAACACCCTGCCTTTTTATTATAAAAGAGATGGGAATGTAATGATCTGTCCTGTCCCTTAAGAGACAAGCCCTGCCCACTCCCCCATCTGCTGAGGCAAGCTAATCTTCCTTCCCCTTCCAGCATGAGTTCCTTCCTTTCTGTCTCTCCTGAAGAGGCAGCTTCTGCCTTTCTCCCTTCTTCCCACTTCTCACCTCATCCCCTTCTCCTTCTCATTCTCTCTCTCTATTTCTCTGTTTCTCTTTCTCTCTCTCTCTGCTTCTCTCTCTACTCATCTCCCTTCTTTTCTTCCCCCTTTCCTTCCCCCCATAACCCACTAAATAAATACCCACTTTCTCTGCATGGTGTGTCTATCTATCTCTGTCTCTCATCTACTGCAGCTGCAGCTACTCATGGGACTGCCTGCCCTGCAGAGGTCTCTCACCTGCCATGCAGCTTCCTGCCTGGGATCTGCTGCTCCTCATGGCCCACTGCCCACTGCAGCCACTCGCCATTTTATTTAATACATAACATAACATAACATAACATAACATAACATAACATAACATAACATAACTACTTTGGGAGTTGTCTTAGAATGTTTTCCTAATCATTTTAACTTGTTCTATTTTTCTGGCCTCCTCCTTGCTAAGAAAATGGCATTTATCAATCAAGAAGTTTTCTTCTTGGTTAATGCCTATCTTGTTTAATTCTATAGAGTCCTATTAAATGTATATACATACAGTTGACTTTAGTCTGTAAAGGATAACAAAGTGTTTCAAGAGGGATCATAGGTGAAGCCTGAGAAATGCAGTCCCATTTCTACCTTGTCTGATTGTCAGAGAGTTTGGAGATTGACAAGCATAGTTGCAAGTCCCAACTCAGGATGTGACTGCTTGGTTCTTTTGAGATTAAGATAGCTCCATGCCATCCTTATAGGTGGTCAGGATATTCAAATGTACTTCTGCTCCTTCTTTGGTAACTATGAGGTCACCTGGGGAGGGGCAGTCTTCAGGATGTGACCTAGAGCAGCTTTGCTACCTAGACTACAGGATGTTAATGATTTGATGTCTCAGAGTGATAGAGTGTTTGACTGTGTGAGTTATCCTTTGTATCATGTTAATAAAGTCTTTTGTTACCCTTTGTTATCCCCCCCATTTATGTTGGGTATAAAAGCTGTGGAAAAATAAACAGGGGTGACTTCAGGATTTCAGTCTCTGGAATGCCCTCCCAATACTTTCTATGGTTTCTGATATAAAATAGTATATTCGCTTGACACATTTTTTTTATGTGTCTTCATAGTCTTTACTTGTATTTCTAAAGTTTCCATGCCCCTACCCTGGTACGAGGTATTTTTGTTGAGGCTAGTGTAATGTTCTGTCTCTTTAAGAGACAAGCCACACCCACTCCCTTCCAGCTTCCAGCCTCAGTCTCGCTCTCTCTGTCCCCCTCTCTCAGAGAGGCAGCTGCTGACTCCCCTCTCTCTCTCTCTTTCTCTTTTCTCTCTCTTTTTTCCCTCTCTCTCTCCCCCTTCTCCCCTTTTTCCTCCACCTCAATAACCCATCTAATAAATGTTCAACTTTACTCTGCATGGTGTATCTGTCTCTCTCTTGCCTGCCTGCTGCCACCACATGGATGGGAACCAGTCCCCTCCTTTGTTTGGGGACCTGCCGCGTGGTCTCAACCCCACAACAAGCTGCTGGGGACCCGCAGCCACATGGAGACATGCCGGCGTGGAGTGGGTCCCCTGCCTGCCAGGGAATTTGTGGCAAAAGCATTACAGTTGGTCCTCGATGGTAGATATAAGAAGATCACCACAGCAGCTGGTCCACAAAAAAGCTGACACAAGCTTCAACAAGGTTCCTTTATTTCCCTTTAGAATGGGCTGTAGAGAAGCTTTGCAGAGCGGTGGGGGGGGGGGATGAGTCAGAGACAAATGAGAGCTACCCTGAGGATGGCAGGCAGCAGGAGACCAGAAGTCTCTTCAGACAGTGGCCTTCATCTCTAGACCACGTTTACCAGCACCCCTGAGGAGTCTTGAACCAAAACAGAAGTCTGACTTTTATAAGGTAGTGAAAGGTCTCATATTACATGATTTAGTTTAGCATAATATACATGACAGGGATCATGGTGGAGCCAGTTACCATATATTGTGAGTTTTTACTTAACAGCACAAACTACTTCTTAATTCTCTATCCAATGTAAGCCTGCAGGAATACATGGCCTGATTCAAGCTATGTAATCAGACTAAAGGTGCAGGTTTGAGTTCTAAAGCTGGCAGGTAGCCAAATGGACAAGCCCCATCTCAGAAATATCCATGGACCAGATGGAGAGAATGCAAGATCCAAGTCTCTCTCTCTCTCTCTCTCACACACACACACATACAGAGAGAGAGAGAGAGAGAGAGAGAGAGAGAGAGAGAGAGAGAGAGAGAGAGAGAGTGTGTTTCCTGAGTTTGAAAACACTGTGCAGACAAAACAAATCACACCAGTCCATTACTTCAGCTTGAGGGAGTGGGTAGTGTGCTTTTAAAAAAGCGTGTCTCTGATACTTCAGCATGTTTAAGAGAAACTGGCAAAGTCCTCAGCAGTTTGAAACAATTTTGGGTAATTAGATTGTGAAATGTTGACAGTTATCTAGATATGAATGATTTGGGCCACTGTTCTCAAAGTGCCAGTTGGTGGATGAAACGTGCCTTTCTCTGGAAGCTACACAGACTTTTATCCTATCATCCACATCACATTTCCCTTGTCTCTTCTCATTAAGTAAAATCATCTTTGCCTTGTCAACAAAAAGGGACTCAATTTCATTATGATTTATGGAACTGGACAAAATGTCTTAATCTCCTTCATTTTAAAAGACTCTTTGAAGGACATCATGGGTGTAACTTAAAGTATATGTGTGTGTTTATGTATATGTATATATGTATGTATATATGTCACAGCTGGATGTGCTAGAACTCCAGAAGCTGGAGAATTAACAGTTCAAAGTGCAGTGAGACCACTCTCAGAGATCCAAGGCCTAAATACATAACTAGAGGTAGAGTACTTGCTTAACATACATAGGGACTTGGGTTTTATACCTAGAACAGAGAAAAAACATTAAAGAGCACCCTAATGATTTTGAGCAGATTGCACTAAATCTGCACTGTTACATAAAGGGAGGAAGCTGTGTGGCTGGAAACTGTATGGATGTAAGTTGGTCTTAGTCAAGTTAGTGCTCTAAATGTCCAGTACAAAGTTATTTATTTTACCAGTAGTATCACCCTACCACATGTCTCTAAATGACAACAGAGGTAGCAGTTCTGTCTCAGCATGCCTTCGGGATAATCTTGATGTGAGAGGACTCAGCAGATTCTTGTCTTTAAGCATAGTAGCAGGAATTGGACATAGGTGACAGGGAGGCTGGATGGAGTCAGGAAGCAAAAACTATGAGCTGTTAAGTTGTAGCACAAACTGCTTCTTAACTCTTCTAGAGAAAGCTTCAGGGATGTGTGACTTGATCCCATAGCCCAAACCAGGCCTAAAGGTGTAGGTCTATGTTTTAACTTGGTCAAGTGGATGGTGTGGTTGTTTTGTGGCTGCCTGGATTAACTATGGCGATGCATTATGCCTCCACACTAAACTCGTGAATCCTCAGATGAAGGCATTCTTGTATCCCCGAGTTCCTCATCCTATACCCCAAGCTCCTGCTGATAATTCCGGGCACAAGAACGGATCACAACATACACAACCAAACAAGGAAGAGGAGGGGACCAGCGGGTAGTGTGTGAAAACAATTTGAACAGAGAGGAGGGTGGACTGGGCAGCCTGCTTTTAAAGGCTGGCTAGCACATGTGCACACAGGGGCTCACGTAGCTTCATCATGCATGGACTATGAGACCACATTGCACGTAGGTTACATAGGTCTTAAACCAGGCAGTTTGCCTGAACACCAATGGTGCATGCATGGCCGTAAGTCCCGGAAGTGCTAACGCCTGGGGTGGCTGAGCATTTTGCCTGAATGCTGACAGCTGGTGGGAGCTCTGGATGTGATGGAAAATACCAAAGCCTGTGATGGATTTGGTTTTGTGACCAAAGTTTATGATATAACTGGGCATAGATCCAGATCGGTTCCATGATTTTTAGAGTGGCAGTTGTGGGCAGTACTAGCAGAAAGGTTGTGGAGTCTGGTGTTTCTGGTGTCTGTCATGGAAAGGGGGTCCTGATTGAGATGAAAGGCAACAACAGAGTAAGCAGAACTAAAAGTCGGAAATGAAAATATCCTGGTGATGTCTTTGAATGTCTGGATCCAGACCTGGGAAAAGAGACTATCCCATTGGGTGTCTGGACCCAGACATGCCTGAGACGGTATTCTGTGGTTCTTTTCCTCCCATCATAATTGGATGCCTTTCTAGGACCTCAACCCTTAGCCATGTCAGCTAGAGCAGAACTAATCAATAGTAGCTAGATCTATGGAAGTGGAAGTATTGACCCTCACCAAGGAGGGTGAGGAGAGCCTTTCCTGGGATGCTATTATTCCCTTCTCCAGATACAAGTGTTCTTAGAAGATGCTAGAGTACATTAAAAATAAAGTTAAAAATGAGACTTTATGGTACAGTTTCTATGAGGTCAGCATCCATGATGGGGTGGGCCCTGCTTTTTGTGCAATCACCCACGCTTCTTTATGTAACCTCTGACCTGTGCTCAAGAAGAAATCTCAATAAACTGATTTCTCTCACCACGCTAGACTTTGGTGAAATCACAGACTTTGGTCTGTCATTGGAGCACACCCGGGATGACTAGATGTTCTCTGTGTCCCCCAGGAAAAGTGAACACAGAAGGCAAATGACCTGTCTAAATATTTGGTGTAGGAGGTCCTTCTGTATTTGTGTTGCTTTCATTGGTTAAATAAACTGTGTTGGCCTTTTGATAGGGCAGAACTTAGATAGGCGGGGAGGACAGTACTGAATTCTGGGAGGAAGAAGGCAGTGTGACAGATGCCATGAAGCTCCTGCCTGATACTGACGAAGGTTAGAATCTTTCCGGGTAAGCCATGATATCGTGGTGTTACACAGATTGGTAGAAATGGGTTAGATCAGGATGTGAGAGTTGGCAAAGAAGAGGCTAGATTTAATGGGCCAGGCAGGAATTTAATTAATACAATTTCTGTGTGGTTATTTTGGGGGTTAAGATAGCCGGGTGGACGGGACGACAAGCAGCCGGCTCCTCCTGTTACAAATATTTAATTGAACCAAAAAAATTGAACCTATGTTTAAGCCATTTTAAATTTCTAGTACTTACAACAGACAGCATCCTGAAAGTGATGTCGGCTGATATTGGGGTTCAGTGGACACCCATTGTGAGTTCCAGGTTCTTATGTGGTGGAACAAAGAAGTGTAGATAGTGAGAAGCACAATGAAAGGATTTAATTACAGATGTACTTCTAAGGGAGAATGGCATCTGAGCAGCCCAAGGGCACCATTGCACCAGACTGGTGCATAAATTACCTTAGTGTAGGGTTTTTGGCTCATTTACATAACACAGGTGTTGTGGGATAATCTTTGGTACACTGTGAAACTGTGTCTCTGCTTTGTCTCCTCTGCCTGGGGCACCTTCTGATTGGTTTAATAAGTAGCTGAATGGCCAATAGCCAGGCGGCAGAGACTAGGTGGGACCTCCAGAGAGAGGAACTGTGGAGGATCTGAGCTGTGCAGATTTTGTCAAGAGACCCGGAGCAAGCGGGATGCACAGTACTGAGGAGAGGTAAAGAGCCATGTGGCAAAATGCAGATTAATAGAAACTGGTTAATTTAAGTTATCAGAGCTAGTGGGATAAGCCTAAACTAAGGCCAAGCTTTCATAACTGATGATAAGCCTTATCTTAAATCTCCGTGGGGTGGGGTGTGCATTTTAGAATTACAATGTGCCACTGAAAGGGAGGCAATTTAGTTGGGTTTGGGATGGGGAATCAGGTTTTTCTTTGTCAACTTACTTTTTCAGATGCTAATTTTATAGGACTTTTCACAAGGCCTGGGCCTCACTATTTTCTTAGAATAGAAACCGGCATTTCCACTGGAGACCTAGCACAGTGCTAGAATATTTCCTGGATATGCACACCTCCCTGAAGTGATGCTCAGCACTAAAAACCAGAAAACCATTTGTTTGTCAACTAGATCAGGCAATATAGAATTGCCTTTTATATGGACTGAACACATACTAGGAATCTGAGAAATTATTGTGACTCTTTCTTTTAATCTCAGTTTTTCTTTGACTCAAATGCTGTAAACAGATACATATCACCACACACACACACACACACACACACTTGCTTTCCCCTCCAGAGATGAAGAAACAATTTAAAAAAAAAATCTGAAATTTGTACTTAGGTGACAAGCAATTTTATTTTGCAAAACAATCACTATACAGCAACAAATACATTTGCAAATTGATTGAAAAACATGAACTAACTACAACCAGCCATTGAAGAAATGCCTTTCTATGGTAACAGGCTCTAGAATTATCAGAAGAAAGAACACCCACAGATTTGTAGTGATGTGTTGGAACCTTGGGATCCCAGCATACAGAGTACATTTTTTTTTCCTTTTTGCTAAAGTTGAAGTGGACTTCATGATTGGCATTCTTTTGGAGTTTGAAAATATCTTTTTCCTACAGAGGGACTTGGCCTCAACCCACATGGTCAGGCTGAAAATCCTAGGTGTAAAAACACAAACATCAGTGTTGACATTAGCACATCAGTCTTTGAAGGAACTCCTGGAATTGCATCCTCAACTGATTAATCTACTTTTCTTTTCTACTTCTAATACAAGTCATTTCTTTTCCTTCCTATGGCATGAAAAATAAGAGGAAAAACTATAAATGCAGCTAGGTCAGAATGATCACATTTAGATTATTTCTTTACTACTGATGAGGTGCTCCTCTGCAGACATCTCTTCTACCCCACGTGTGTGTGTGTGTGTGTGTGTGTGCGTGTGTGTTTGTGTATGTGGAGAAGGCCAACTACAGTCTATTTTTCAGTTTGCTGGACCTCTTCTTTCAGCTACCTTCAGCCCAACTGAGCTGGAATTACACAGGTGTCTTTCCTATGGGTGGGATTTCAGCCCATCATCCTGCTGGAACTCAGCAGGCAGCTCCAGAAAGAGTCCGTTCCTAAGTGAACATGGCCTTAGAAACTCATCATAAACTCGGATCCTTCCTGCATTGTTGCAAGATATCCAATTTTCAGTTGCAGGAGACCCAGAGCGTACGAGTTCATTGCAGAAGTTGGCCTTGGAACTCTTCAGAACTCTGGATGCTTACGTATTCTTAAACAGGTTCTCAGAGGCTAAAACCAGAGAGAAACTGGCAGGAGTAGATCTAGAACGGCAACTGTGAGGCTTTCCTTTCTAGATCAGCGTATGTGTGTCCCCACAAAAGTGGTGTTCAAAAGCTTAATTTGAGTCATTATCTTAAGAGAAGGTAAGGTGGGATCCGTCCCATAGTCCCATAAGAAAATGTTTTTAGCCTGTGCATTTCTCTGTCTCTGTCTAGATTAAAAGTTCAGTCCCCTTGTGTTAACTTTATATAAGATCACAATTCCATATAAAACAAAGACTTGTATTCATTATAATTGTATTAACATTAGAAATAAACGATTATTTTGGTGCCAAATCTGTTCACATCGGTGCTTACATAATATTATTTTGAACATGCATTCTAAGAAACTGAATTTTAACACTTAGAACATGTCCTCTTAGCCTTAATTTTTATAATAAATGATGCTGAAATTATTTTCCTCACAGTTTAAAACTACCCTAACAACCTGTTAACTTTTTTTCTAGGTATCTTTAATCCTTGTCTAGCACTATCCAAACACGTAAGAATGTTGTTCTTCACACACCATTATCCCATCTTCCATTTCCAGAGTGAGAACAAACATTAATGTTATGTCAAAAATAAGTGATTTACAAACAAAGACATCCTTTGTGTGTGTGTGTGTGTGTGTGTGTGTATGTGTGTGTGCGCGCTCGCGTGTGTGTGTGTCAACCTCCTAGCTGAGAAGACTGTTTTGGTTGGATGTTGAGTTTTCCATGTGACTGTCCCATTGGCTATAATACTCAATGGGTCACCAAAATGCCACCAGTGTCTCTTGCTTTTGCATCATCTTGCCTTCTCTCTCAGTTACTCCTACACCTCTCTGACCTGTTCTTGTTCAACATCCCCTTTATATGCAGGACTTGATTTGCTTCATAGAAATAAAAATCCTAGCCAACCCTTTGTAGCTAATTTTTCAGATTCAGTCTACCAATCCTGAGCAAGAAAAAAATAAATAAAATATAAAGAAGTCCACCTAATTTGGGCCATTGACTACTGCTTATTCATTAAATACGATTTCTAAATGAGTTAAATTGTGATGTCTAGACTAATATAAAATGAAAAAAATGTTTACTGATAAACATAGTCATACCATGTTCTTGTACAGACTGCAGTGTTGATTCCCGGAAAGATGGATTTAAATATCTGTGTCTCAAAGGTTTTACATAGGTAGGTTCTCAATATGTTGTAGTTTTCCTTTTTGATTAAGGGATCTTGGGGTAAAGAAGTCAAATATCTTCTATCAGAGAATTTAATGAACCAGTACTGGTTGGAGAACAGGGAAATATATCCAAAATTATTACTCATAGGTTCAACTTTAGCAAATGGAAAAAAGTAAAAGAAGAAAGGGGAGGAAATAAATAATAAGGAATCAGTTTGACGAATGATTATGGGAATAAAACCCAAAGCATTCAGTGATTAAATACGTGATAAACCCATAATCGTTGAGCCAACACTCTGTGAGCCCTTCTATGTATGACTGGACCCGCTGCACACACTCCATGTTGGTGAAAGCAAAGAGAAATGAAATTTCCTAGCATCACAGGACAGACTTGATTCTGGCACTGAAACAGGGCTACAGCTGAGTCGTTACAGAAAGCAACTTCATGCTAAAACGGTTTGTCTTTTTAAAATGTATTTTTAAGTAGGGAGAGAACCCTGCTAACATCTACTTTCACATACCTAAAATTGCAACACCAAAGGGTGTAGGAGACACAGATACTGTGAATAAAGAAGTATCATATTCAAGTATATGAGGAAGTATCACAAATGGCCACAGAGAAATATATATATATATATTTATATCTATAATACTGTATCAAACAGATGGAATGGGGGTGTGAAACTGATTGTGTGAACACAAATCTAGCCAATCAACTGACATTCTAATCAGACACAAGCCCATCCTAATGAAAGTGCATTAATCCTAAGAAATGCACTTTGACACCACTTCTTCAACTACAGCTCAAACGCTTTATATCTAGTTTTTAGTTAAATAATTTATTAGGATGGCATACTCTGATATAATCATCCAGGTCCCAAATCTTAATAACTTAGTTGCATCTTTCTTCCCATTTATACAAAATAACACCTTAAATATGTGTTTCTCACATGCTCTTTCCTTCCTGCAACCAGACTTCTTCAGACTCCTTGATTTCATTTAACCTGTAATAGGTGACAATGGGCAGTTTTTAATCTTTTCAACCATAAACAGAATAGTGAAATGAGCAGCTTGGAATTTTAACAAGGCCTTTCAGAATGAATTGGAGAGCCTTCAGGCACATGAAAGGTAAAAATGCAATTTAAAAAATAATAATACTCCATGCAAAACAGAGCAGAGCGAAAATAATTGTCCGATTGTATCCATGTAAAGCCATGTGTTCCTGTTGCGGATGGAAATCGGGTCATTGTTCTGCATATACTATTCATTTTTTATATAAAATTGTAACAATTACTACAGTTTGGGGGTGAGATTATTTATCTATGGTTTGTAAAGAATGAATATGACACCTGCTCAGAGCCCACTCCTGCCAAGAGCTCATGCCTAAATATACTCCAGTGCTAAAGGAGACATATTCACAAGCCCTGCTTAGCAAGCGCGGCAGTGACATCCTCAGCCAAAGTGGCAAGCTGAGGGGACTCGAGCAGGTTGATACTTCCCGAAGAGGAGACGTTGCTGAGTCGCCGAGGCGATGCCACGCTAGATCTGCTTGGGGACTGTGTGATGATCTCAGCCCCATGGTCTACACGGGCCTTTGCGTGCTCTCTGAAGTTCAACTTTTGGCTGTCAATCTGTTTAAGAGAAGCATCAGTCTTCATTAGCCATGGCCTCTTCACCAGTCCCCAGCTCTTTCCTACTATCCCGCAGCTGATAAGAATCAGATGTCTATTCAGCTCAGTATCCCTCCTTCCTGTCTGACACGTTCTTAAAGCAGAGACCCATTTTGATCAAGCTATTTCAGATTGTAGTTAGGAATCATGATGGGTTACTAAAGTGGTAGTTGTAGGTTCTTCCATGTAGGGACATGCATGTAGATAAACATACATATATGTATGTAACAATAATTAATTTAAAACCACTGGCCTTGAATTTGAAAGAGAATGAAGGATTAAGAGAAAGGAAAGGGGAAGAGGGAATGATATAATTACAATATTATATTTATTATATTCTAATTCCAATAAAAGAAAAAAATAGAAAAATGAATATTTCATAAGAAATGTGTTTACACAAACATATAACGGTTCACGGTCTCATCTCTCACCTTCACGTTGCCTCCTCCGGGTACATGGTGAGCATTGTCAAGGGAGCCCACTTTAGCTTGGGCCTTTTCCTTGAAATCCAGTTTGACACTCTCAATTTTCACACGTCCACCACCTTCAAGAGGAAAAAGTTTTAAATTCCTTGCTGAAATGAAATCTTCTATTTATGAAAACTATCCTCATACAAGGATGAACCATATGGAATGCCAGGGAGGAATCTGAATTTTCAGTCCACATCACTTCGCCTCACGAGGCAATAGAATGGCATCCTCTTACATCATGGCACAGATTGCTCCACTCAGTGTGCACTACTTCTCTATCCATGTCTCCTTAGGAACCAGAGAGGTTTTCCTAATTGTCATAATACCTCTAAAAATACACAACAATGAAAATATCCTACTGCATCCTTTCTAAAACTTGGACATGTAATATTTTTATTTTTACTAGAATAAATTAAATGGAAATGAAATTATCCTTTATTGATCTTCATGATAAAAAAGTCACTTCTCTAAAAGAGTTTTAGGCTGTGATGGTACATGTCCTAGACAGTTGTGAGCTTGACACATCTAGAGTTACCCTAGGGAATCTTAAATGAGGACTTTTCCATATCAGAGTGGCCTGTGGTCATTTTTGTTGATTGATTATCAACAAAATACAAGGCCCAGCCAACTGTAGGTGGCACCATCTTTGAGCAGGTGGGCCTGGGCTGTGGGGAAGCTGGATGAAAATGAGCCAATAAGGAGCCAGAAAGCAACCCAGCAAGCAGAATTTCTTCATGACTTTGGCTTTAGTTTCTGCTTGAGTTCCTGCCCTGGTTTCCCTCCGTGATGGACTGTGACCTACAAGTGCAAGATGTAATGAACCTTTTCCTCCCCTAAGTTGCTTTTAGTTATGGTATTCGTCAGCAACAGAAAGCAGATTGGGACAGTGGTATATAGACAATATCCAGTTAGCTTTCCATGTCTGCAGCCTCTAGATCCTTGGATTTGAAAATACTTTAAAAAATTGCACCTGTATTGAACATCTGCCTATCATTTTCCCTATCATTATTTCCTGAATATTATATAATCAAGATTTATACAACATTTAGATTGTTAGATGCTACACATAATAATGAGGTGATTTAAAACATACAGAAGGGGAAATCAATGCCATTTTACATAAGAGACCTGAGCGTCTGGGTATCCACAAGGAGTGTTGGAACAAATCCTCCAGAAATGAGGGAGAAGCCTACTCTCACTTGTATGTTCCCAACATCAATAACTTTTCTAATGAAACGAGTTAAGAATAGCATTTTTTAATAACTTGTTTTAAGGCCTCCACTTTACTTAGCATATAGAGTGCTAGACTATGACTTTGAATAGATTCTTGTACAGATGCTGATATTGTCACTGTCCTGATAACATTGACAGGCTTTTTGATAATGCTATTTCCTATATTGCTAACACACTGAAGTGTGATAATCTGTTGATGGCTATGTTGCCACAAACACTCCTTAGAGCTGTTTTCTCCATCCCTGTGGGCCTCTCTCAGACTTTCCAAGTAGGGGCTTCTTCTACACTTAGTAGCTATTCAGTGTTGCTCATACTGCTCTTAACCATGATTAAGTGTTTGCTGATATTTCTGACTTAGAAAGGTAGACCATAATCTTTTTTTTTTTTTATAGATCTGAACCTAAGAGATTTTCATGGGATGTTTGATTTCAACCACATGCATTTGTCTGGAAGAAGTGCATCTTGATCCTTTAATCTGACATTTCCATGGGGATTTTAATTTAGAAAAATGGTTGCAAGAATCTATAAAAATATGTTGAACACCTTTTAATCAATTTGAATTCCTTTTTTTTTTTGAGCCAGGGTTTCTCTACGTAACAGCACTGGCTGTCCTGGAACTCTCTTTGTAGACCTCGAACTCAGAGATCCACCTGCCTCTGCTTTATGAGTGCTGGAATTCAAGGTGTGCACTACCATACCTAGCTCAATTTGGAATTCTTTATTACTTTTAAGATTTATTCATTATGTATACAGCATTCTGCCTTCACGTATGCCTGCAGGCCAGGAGAGGGCACCAAATCTCATTATAGATGGCTGTGAGCAACCATGTGGTGGCTGGGAATTGAACTCAGGACCTCTGGAAGAGTAGTCAGTGCTCTTAACCTCTGAGTCATCTCTCCAGCCCTTCAATTTGGAATTCTTGATGCTTATGTATCTCTGCAACTTTTTAGGAGTCAGTTTTTCACTACTACAGATTATGCAATTAAGTTTCCCACATTTGAGAAAATTGCAAGGGTCAGCACATCCCAAGGGCAACGGAGGAGGCTCGCCTTGAGAAAACCTTCCTGATCATAGTATCCTTCCTACCATATAAAGAAAGGGGGCTCATTAAGGTTTAAGCATATTCTCTTGAGTCTGTGATATCTTTCTTGTTCTAATTCTAGACAGTTATATTAATACCCAACTTGCTTGGCTAGGGACCTCTTGTAAGGTATTAAAATACATTTTCAGAGAAAAATGTAGAGCACAATAAAAAATCAATAAAATTTAAAAAATAATAAAAAATACATTTTCAAAACCACTCATTTCTTTCTCTTGAAATTTAGTGTATAAACTAGTATGTAATTCACATGTATGGGAGCTACATCAAAATATGCATTTCATGGAGCATTGTTCTCCCTGTGTTTTGCCTAGCCTGTGGGTCTCTCTTGTTGGTTGTGAGGGGATTAGTGTCATTCATAATGATTCATACAAATGTAATCACCTTGGTTAGCTGAAGAATGTTGGGTCTTTTAACTAAGAATATTAATTGCTTGGGAATCTTATTTTTGTATTTTTTGGTAGCTTCTGGCAAAAATTGCTTTCCCAAGATTCCTTTCTTTGACTGTATGTTGTGTTAACATAGTTTTATTAAAAGGAAAGGAAAATAACATATTGACAGAAACTACATCCAATAAAGGCTAACTCTGTTGGTTTCTCACTAGACAGCCTTGTGTAATGTTTAGACAAGCCCATTTGAATTTAGAGATATATACCTCTGGTTTTAAAATACTTTGGCTCCCACCATGAGAAGTAATTATGAAAAATTATAATCTTCATCAGACTTTAAAGTGAACTCTTTCTATTTGTGTCCTTGGATGCTGAACTGTTTGCTTTCAGGGTAGACACTGTGGAAAGTTGTACAGCAACTTTGTGAAAAGATCGCTATTGTCAAGGATCACCATGCTGACACTTCCTTTATGAATTTAGTCATCCAATTTAGTTATAATAGAAAAATCAGATTTAGAAAGAAGTGGGAGTCTGTGACAATAGTCTTTTATGCCCATTAAATCATACACAGAATATTGCCTTTATCTCTACGATGGTTCCTGTGCATACAAACCAGGTGAATGACTAACTCCATCTGTCCAGAATCAAAGAAACCAGCATTTCTCTTCGTATTCTGCAAGAAAATTGGCAATGTGGCAAGGTACCCACATTATGCTATAAACTGAGCAGTAGTAGTCAATCACTCAGTGGGAGACCAGCTATGGACAGGGGTTTTGAAGATCTGAACCAAGGCACATACCCTTGCTGCTCATGAGGAGAGAGCATGGATCCCTTGGAGCAGTTCTGTATCCTGCAATGCATATTCCATATACAAAGACTCAATCTCCTTGACTTGTCATGAACACTGGCATAGTGAAGACTCATTTCTGGCTTTTTCTAATGTAGTTGTCCACTCTGAGACTTGTTCAGCCCATCTTTGTATCCAATCAAAATGATCCTAATAATTTTCTATCTGGAAGTCTCAGCTCAATTATTGTTATACCTTACTTTGGACAATATTTGATATGATAATTAATCTACTAATCTACATTTGGCTTATATGTTAAAATGCCATACAGATGGATAAGGCCAATTATTTTGCCATCCTGTAATCCAATGGTATGTTATAAATTGTACAGTGTCAAAATATCCTCAAGAACCATGAAATGTTTGATAGTTATTCATTATTATCGACGTCTGGAGGTGGAATTTAGCATAAGTAAACCATTTGTGATACTCAGAGAAAACATGACTCATGCCATATTCATACTTTTGGAACAAAGACCCCACCTTGGGAAGTGGGGATTCAAGTTCTAGTTTAAAATCCTATCCATGAGATGCTCTGAAACAATGCGAGAGTCTAGGGCCAGGCACGCTGGGAGCATATTGCCTTCTGCTGAGGAGTCCCAGTGCTTAAGAGAGAGTTGGAGAAATGAATCAGTAAATGACTTTCTTCAGCTATGAGATCTAATCCTATTTTACATAATGTAAAAAATGTAAATTTAGGAAACATATTTGGAAATACTGTCTTCGGTCACTGTTCTTACATATAAGACTCAGTGTATTTTGCAGACTACTATGCTAAAAGAATTCCGGTGTTCTATACACATGGTCACCTCCAGGTAATTAGGTTCATTTGTTCCAAAGGAAGATACTGCGACAGTTTGTACTTAAACTTCTATTAACAAAAGCAGTATCAAGAGTTTGAAACATTTTTTTTTTCCACTCATGTTTTTCACAAAAACATCAAGAATTCTGCTCGTCTACTTCTTCAATCCAATTAAGTATATTACAACTGTTACAAATATTTTTTACCTGGCCTGTGACGAATGTTCTTCAGAGAGCCACATTTGGATGTCACATGGCTTAAGTCTATCTTCTTAGTAACAATTTGTACCTGTGCGAATCACAGGAAATGAACTTTAGAGAGCGTAGACACAAAAGGACCCACAAATCTGGATATGTACTCACACCTGTAACATGTCACATCATACCCACAAACACACAGAGACACAGACCACACGCACATAGACAGACAGACACACATACACAGACACACAGACACACACACAGACACATACACAGATATACATATACACAGACACACACAGACACAGAGACATACACACACATAGACCACACACAGACACACACAGACACACACACACAGACATACACACATACAGACCACACACAGACACACACACAGAGACATACACACATACAGACCACACACAGACAGACAGACAGACAGACAGACAGACAGACAGACACACACACACACGCACATACACACTTCCTGTCTCCTCTATTTCAAACTGGAAAGAAGAACCCAAGCAAGTGAAAACCCTAGAGAAGTTTTATTAGTAGAAAATAGATAATGCTGTATTTGTATTAATATATATGTATTAATAATAATGCTGTATTTGTATTAATAAGGCAAGCGTCCCCTGATAAAAGCCCACCATGTTAAACTCTTCCATAGCAAAGAGCAAAGAGAAGGATGGGTTATCATTTACAAGGTGACTTTTATATAGACGTGACTAATGCTGGTCACAGTAGCAAGACAAGCACAGAGGCAGAAGAAAGCGCTGAGTAGGCTTTCCTAAACTGTCCCCTTAGCCTGGCTAAACGGAATTTTTCTTATGGGCTAGAAAATGATACCGCTTTTTCTTGTTTTTTTTTCTATTTCATTAAAATGTTTCGTCTATCAATATTTGAAGTGGTCCAGTTTCTGTCAACCTCAGAAGAATCCCTCGGACACAGGGAATATGCACAATCATATAGGTGATTCGTCTTTTACAGGAAGTCTAAGAATATTGTTTTGCATGTTGGAAGCTGCTACTTAAGCTTAGTATTAGATCTTATGTTATATGAACTTATTCTTTACTGCTGTATTTGGACCAAAATCATTTGCCATGTAGGGCAGCATGGTCCATCTTCTGCTACTCTCAAGGGAATAAACTGGATCAGAGAGAGCTTCTTCCGTGAAGTATCACATGTTGTTATAGTCAGGAGAACAGCCAAGTCAGTGTGAGTACCGATCCTGAGGCATAGAACAGCATCCATGAAGGAGACCAGCAAATGGTCTGCTTTGATTATTGGGGACTGCTCTTTATAGAATGGACTAATGTCTTCTTTTCTGCCCGGCTGAAGACTGAGAAGGAATCTTAGATGCTATAGGCTCAGGGTTCAATGCTCTGTACATTACTTAGGCCACAGATTATCAGAGTCTCATGCTCAGATGCAGAAAAATAGAATCAGCATGATTCACCTTTTGAAATTATTCTTATTTTATGAGAAACTATAATTTCTTCAGCTTGAGCTAATCTGAGTACTTCCACTCTGCCTCCACCAACAGGTAACAAGTATGGATTCAGTATTCATTTCTTTTCATAGGATATTATTTTCACTAAATGAAAAGAGACAGGAAAAATCCCAGCAGAATAAAATGTATGTAAGAACAGCAGTCTTTTTACTTTGAATTATAGATGAGCCATGCTTTGCCAATTTTGTGTTATTCCAAAAGATATCCTACCTTTCATAAATAATGAATCAGGAAGGAGTGACATCACATACTCTGAGTACTTTCAAGTATATCAGTCTTTGCCTCAAGAGTAATTTAAATGAAGTTATAACAGTGTGAGCCTGGCTCACTTTTTCAGAGGAAAAGAGACAGCAATAGAAGCATCTTTGTGATTGAAAAGGCCAAGAAACAGTTAGCAGGTGAGGAGGGTAGCCATTTCCCCCACCCTTCCTCCGGAAAGCCATGGTGCATCTAGCCAGCCTTCCTGATCAGACAGCAGAGGATGGAATCCCATCACCAAGAGAGCAAGCCACCACAAGAGATGACGCGTGCTGAGAACGTAGTCTGCCATGAGGAACGTGAAGAAGGAAAGAGGGTGCTTGCTGTGCAGGGCTCCACACACTTTCAAGACAGCTTTCTCAGAGTAGCTTCTACTTATATTTCCGCCCCCAGCAGAATGTTTGATGTTATCCTTGGAACCACATCTTGACTGAACTTTGCTAAAATCGATCTTCTTGTTTAAAATCCTAACCTAAAAGGAATTGGAGGTAACATTTTTCTTTCCAGGTATTGGGCAGAGGGAACTAGAATGTGGAGTACTATAGAGGCCCTCAGCTCCTTCCACCCATGGCCATGTAGGAGAAGAAACTACACTGTAACTGAATGGCAGCTGTGTCATGGAGTATGAGACTCAATTTTCCTGGAACCCTGAAGGTCAAGCTCTGGAGCTTTAGGTATACTAGTCTTATAGATATAATCTCAAAACAAGAAGAATGAAAAGTGGAAACTTGGATCATCTGTGAAGGAAACATTGGGGCTCTGATTTACTCAGTGCAGTACAGTGTAGTTTAGCCCATGATCTTGAAGGATATGCCAGTGTAACTCCCAGTCCCATGTGGGTAGTCATCAGTTATTAACCACCGCCTGCGCTTAACTGTTCTGCTAGCCCATATCGCATAAGTGAGGTTCATGCTTGGTCTGGCTGGCAGTTCCAAGTCAGGATTTCCATTCATACAAGAATTCCTGTTCCCTAGGAAGGTCAACAAAGAACCCCAGGGTCTGCTATGTCTTTTAAAGGTCCCCTGCTCACAATAGCTCCTGAGCAACCATTACCATTAGAGGCCATTTGGAAACATTCCTTCCATATGCCAAGGTAAGAAAACCAACATCCATCAGTCAACTGGCTTACATTAGGTCATCTAGACATCATCTAGGCTTTGGTTTCTGCCTCAAGACTTGAGGCAAAATGTCATTTCTTTATTCAGGAAGTCAAGCATTCATCCTGAAAACCACAGCAAATCAGGGCCTGGAAAGACATTACTTGCTGTAATATACTGTAAGAGTCATAACCGTTATAATTTCTTTCATCTGCCTTTTGAACTTGGCATGTTTTGAGGACAAACAAAATAAATATAGAAGGAAGGATTTAGTTTTGTTACGCTCATTGCTATCCTTTGTTTACTTTCTTTAAGATACTTCTTCATAACTTTAAAAAAATCCCACATCGTTAAGGTACAGTTTATCTTCTGCACAAACTCTTAATAACTTTAGTTTAAATGTGCAGTCTTCTTGAGAGAATTAAAAAGTCTATGGGTATTTGCAGAAAAGAATCTAAAATTCAAAAGGGCATAGAATCCTATTTTTAGCTAGGCAAGGCTTAAATCACCAGTGCCTGTCTAACAAGAACAAGACAGCTTGTCCCTTGCAGAAAAATATCATTGGCAGCTCTCATCAGGAGCCCAAGGCAAGGGCCTCTTGTCAACATTTAAATTCAGAAGATAGGATGGTTAGGCTGCTCTCTAGGGCATAACAAAACTTTCAATGTAAAAACTGTGGGGATAGCACAGGATGAATAGCTACCACTAAATATACAGAATTCTAAGTTTTACATAAGCGGTGGAAGTACTGTGAAGTACCGCGAAGACTGTTCCACTTAAAACCTCAATAATAAATTATCTTCAGAAGGAAAATCATATCAATTTTTATGCCTATTAATAATATTTTAAATAATTCTGGGAATGAAATAGAATTTATATGAGCCATTTTACTAACCTATGGGGATGAAAGATATTTTAAATTTTATTTCATAAGTTTCAACTTAATTATTAAAGTCTCAAGTGACTCATTAGAACTCAAACACTGATTCTGATTCACTTATTGTAAGACTGGAAAACCAAGTTTAGCTCATAGACCTGTTTGACCCTAACTTTAATTAATGATTTGATATTTTTTATGACTTCCAAAATAAATGATTCACTTCAAAAGACTCACCTTGCCAACATCACTTAGAATGTTCTAGAGTCTCAAAATCCTATTATTTAAAAAGTTTACTTTTGTTGATTTTTTTTTCCAGAGTCACTCATTTCCCAGGGAAAAACTGAACTGGTCTTTTTTTAATGGTAGGATCTCTACTCAATTTGTAATGTGAAGGCTTTGGGCATGAATAATGTTATACTTTTTACAAGTCTATTCACTGAAATAGCTTGGTAATTTCTTCATATTGATGTTTTCCCTTCATTCACATTTTTAGAAAGTTCTAAGGAATAGAAGAGCAGGTCACTGAAATGAATTAACTTGTAAACAATTTGCTCAGCTCCTCACTGTATCCTGAGGTCTAGGCTGTTCATGGCCTTGTTTGGCTGAATGGATAGCAAACAAAATGGGGCAGCATAGATTTCAATTTTGTGAACTCAAAGTAATAATTTTCTCAGAGGTTTGAATAATTAATATTTATAAATATAGCTCTAAACATTTTGTTACCCTACAAATTTTTGAATTATAGCTTTTCAATCTCTGTTGAATATAGTCAGATATTAGCATCTTTTGAGACAGCAAAGGGTTTAATAACAAAAAGATACGTATGATCAGTAAAGAAGTCTTTTCCGCATAATGTAATGAACTTTAGTGAATAGTTTCCACCTTCATACTATGGTTACTGACACTATTTTCAAACCTTAAGTTATTTTATTGTTCATCTATTTATCACTTCCCATAGCCTTAAATAATTAAATGAAAGTAAGGCAGTGAAGGAAGACAAGAGAAGTCAAAACAAATCCTGCCCAATCTCTCAAGATTTAGAGACCGTGCTTTGCTCTCTCATTCGGTTATATACCAGTTGGCAATGTCATTGTTTGATTCTTCATATGTGAATGAGAAAATAGCCTTATCTACTCCTTTTGCCTTAGTCTTTCTTGGAGATTCCACTGTCTTTGGCCCAGCTAATCTGAGAAAGACAGATTGAGGCAATAACTGAGAATTCACAAGGCAATCAATCAAATTCACAGGCATAGCCACACTTTGCCTTCTCTAGCCATTTGATAATGAGCAGCCTGAGAAAGCAGGTTCTGTTGACTGGTCCCATTCATAATGTGCAACTATGGCAGGGGCACAGACGTGTGCTGTTTGTTGTCAGGGTCTCACTACGTAGCCCAGGGTGACCTTGAACTTGCAATCCTCCTGTTGCTGTTTCCCTAATGCTGGAATGACACACTGGGTGTGACATCACATTCTGAAGACCATGTGTTTTTAAAATGATCTTGATACAGTTGAAAAAAATAAGAATGCTTCAGTAATATAGGACTATTCCTTTGGTTCACAGAAAAGCTAAAACAAAAGTTGCCTCAATTTTTTAAAGCTACATGTTTGTTTTATCAACTTCTTAAAAGAAGAATATTAATTTAAAATTTAGATTAAACTGAGATTGAGGACCTTGCCACAGATAGTTCCAATTTAAAATAGTTAATAAGATAGTTGTAGTTATACCTTGAGTTAAATGAGCCAAGTTCACTCTCTCCAGCAAATCCATGGTTGTGTTTTTGTTTGTTTATTTGTTTTTCCTCATTAGAATGAGCCTATGTTTGGGCTGAGAGGATTAACTATATTACTTTCTGCTAAGCTCATCATATTTTCTACAGACTCATCTATCCCATCAGGCACTGGCTTGCCTTACTTAACTGCGCTGAGCTTGTCTGGTGACAGCAACTGGACTGTCACATCAGAGATAAGAGACAGGTACAAAAGAGCTACAAACAGAAAGCAGCACATGTTTCAATCAGTGACAAATAACCAAGTTGCCAAATGTCTGCATACCACTATTTTAAAAACTAGTTTTTGCACAAAGTACGGGGTTGTATCTTTTTGTCATCTGTCTTCCTTGATGAATCTAGGCTGGCTACTGCCCACTCAAAATTGCTAAGATAAATACCTTGTAATTGAAAGCAGCATATCAATGGTCACAATTTTTTTCAATGCAGCCAGATAATCAAGGTCTTTAACACAGCTCCCTGATAATTTCTATGACACCCTAATGTATTATATTTCCCATTCATTCTATAAGGAAGCAACTATAAAACACTCTAGCCAAACACTCCAGTAAATATCCACACACAAAAAGCTTTCTTCACTTCCCATATTTGGAAAGATGCACTCACTATATGGGGGGTTTTAGGAGGAAAATGCTACAGTGTTGAGACATAAATATTTCTGTAAGGATAACTCAATTGCAAGCATCAATTCCCCTTTATAAATTAATCAATTTAAAGTTGGGGGTATTTTCTTTCTGCTTCTCATATTGGTGAAGAGTACCTCCTGTTTCTACACAAAAGTCGCGGCATCATTTCTTGGTTTCTTTCTGTCGTCTGGTACTGGGACAGGGTGAATTTGAGTCAGTTTAACCCCCTTCCCAGTGCAAAAAGATATTTAATAAATAACGCCAAGATTTTGAAGCTATTTTTGTTTGTGATATAAATATGTCTCAACTAGTCCTTAAGCATACTCTCTTGGGAAGCTTTATCTCTGATCAAAAAAATATACCAACTTTATGAATTGCCAGTTTTAGTGGAGGTCAATGCCCTCGTGTTTTAGTCTTGATTTAAAGAGTCTTGCACATCTATGGCTAAAACTAAAGTAGAAAGAGCAGGGTAATCGTTAGGGACCCTCAAAGAAGGTCATAAATTATAAAATTCATGCTATAACATATCGTATATTCATATTCATAACATATATTATAAAATTTCTGTGAAATTGTATCAATGTCTTTTAATGTTTATTAAATCTTTCCTTTAGTTACTATATGATAGGACATGTTTTAGGAATCTAAGAGATGATGGTTTTAAAAATCAGGACTCAAAGAAAGCCACTTTTAGCGAAGAAGAATCTGCAGACACAGGAGTTTTCATAACAGGGAACCTATCCAGTGTTGCTCGCCTCTAGTCTCAGCACTTTGGGGAGCTGAGACAGGAGCATGAGTTAAAGGCTTGTACAACCTTGTCTCAGAACAGGTTACTCCATTTTTGGACAGCTTATCAAAAGCTGTGGTGAGGAACTTTCCATTTTATTCAAGTTACTCTTCTAAATGATTTGCATCTAATTATTAAAAATTTGACAGGTGGCCATTTCTAAATGACCCAAAAGGTCTCCTCTTCTCACATGGGTAAAACTGATGAATGGAAGAACAATGAGGTGGTTCTTGCTCTTTTTATTTTATTACAGATCAAATTTGTTTACTTTTTTTGGCTTTACAAGTTTCTTACACCTCATATTTTCACAGCATCTTCCTGTGAAATGTATCTGTCTGTGACCACACTATTACAGCCATTCTTAATGTGGCCCATTTTCCCTCTGTCCTGCCCTGTCCCTGGCTCACCATCTGATTTTTTTTAAGCCCTTGGGCTTTCCTAGAACAGAATCATAATGTGAAAACCACTGAGAGCTCATGGTAAGGAAAGACCAGCAAGGAATTCTGGTACTGACAGTAGGCTGGAATGCTGGAAGACTTCACACTTCAGCTAGAGCTTTCCCTGAAACCTAAGATAGAACTTTCTAGTGAAGAAGGAAGGATATCAGAAATTAGAGGCAGAAATCCCAGGAGACAAGTGGAGGAGTGACAGAAAAAGCACCCAGATTCAGAGAAATCTGGGATCTAATGGAGCATTAGTCTTTGTTCACAAAGGTAGGCATTGCTTTTTGTCCTGTATTTAAAGAATAATCTAAAACATCCTTTCGAAGTTGAACCATCCAATAGGATAGTGATATTCTGAGACATATTAAACAGTATTTGTATCATTTTTTCTAGACTTTATCCAAGCAAGATCCAGGTCAGAAGAGAACGCAGAGCCCTCTGCTTAGAAAGCAAATGAATGTTTGTTCTAGACCTGCTGCCAGAAGGAAAAAGAGCTGTTTGTTCACAACAGTAGAGCTCTAAAGTAGAACTCCCATGGTTACAGCTCTGTTCACTAGAACTGTATAGAGTTATCTGCTTAATATCAACCAAAATATCCACCCTTTTCAATATCTAGGCAATAAGAGGCAGGCAGCAACTTGGCAAACCACATTGTGATTCTGGAATAAATATTAGGAAATGACAAAGCATATCATTGGTCATAAAGGAAGGAGTTGAAATTGCAATCACTAAAGTTAATAGTCAGGTGAGCTCATTGTCTGAATCCAAGAGAAAACTCAAATCTGTATTACAAGTAACCTTTAATATTTCCAAACCTACAGAGCTGTGGAGATCCGTTTAGAAATCAACTAACAGATTCTTGCATAAAGTTAAGCCAACTAGTATCCACTAACGATCAGAAGGAAACAACATATTGACTGATTTTCAATGTATTTCACAAGCTTGGCTCTCCACACGAGATGCAAACTCAGCAATGAATGGTGACCAGTGACCTTGCATCATCCCCGTCGCCTGAGAACAGAGCTGTCAGATTATAATGCACAAAAATAACTTAACCATGAAAGGGACTGGATTTCTGACATCAAGTATGTGATACTACCAAGTCCTTACCTGACCCCCTTTAGGCTGGTATTTGATGTTGTCAGTCGATCCGATTTTGGATTTGACGTTCTTCAGATCTGGCAGGGGCTGGTTAATAAGTCGAAGCTGCTTGGGAGTAGCTGGGGACTTTGGAGGGGTGCGAATGATGGCGACTTTCTTCTCACTAGGCACCAAGATGGCAGATTTCGGGGTTCCCGGTGTATGAGGGGTCCTAGGATAGCTGGGGGTTCCAGGAGTGCCTGGGGTACGTGAAGAGTAGCTTGGGGGAGTGCCAGGAGTGATCGCAGTGGATCCAGGAGTGGTTGGGGTTGAGGTGCCACTCTTTCCTGCTCTGCGAATTGGCTCTGACCCTATGTTAGCAACCAGGTAACACACACACACACACACACGGAAAAGAAAGAAAAGAAAACCACACCATGGCATTAGAAAGTTCTCTTTAAGGCACCCTTCTTCCCACATATAGTACTCAAAGTACTTTATTCCAATGCATTCAGAACTCTATGAAAGACCACAATAATGCTTAAAGAGGTGAGATCCTCCTTCCCTCTCTTTGGGTTCATAAGTTGGTGATATTTGAGGATATATGTTAATATACAAATTAAAAATTTGTACTTTTTTTTTCTATTTAGTCTCATAATTCTTAGTGGGAATCCTCGGAAACCATTCTTCTGTTTGTATGGTTTCTGAGGCAGAGGGAAGACCTGGAGCTGGAAAGAGCATACATTTATTGAGGGATGTCCCTGCGAGGACTCCTGAATGGCACGTGGGCCACCCATTCCTCTCTTCAAGCACATCCATTCTGAGACTCAGATGTACATATGATAGACAACTGAATTTAGTTGTCTATCCTACAGTTTTAGCCTGTGTGGTTTTCAGTGTTCACCTCTCAGTTTATATTGAGAGCACAGATAGTTCCAAACTGACACAATTATTAAGAGGGGTTTATTATACCTTGAATTAAATGAACCAAGCTCCCAATCTCTACTGAATCTAGCATTACACATGTTCCCTTCTCCCAGAGTTCATGAGGTTCCTGCAGAGAATTGTTTCCTTCAAATTTTTCAGAAGTTAAATAAATGCCAGAACATTCCTGTGTGCAGTTAAGGAGATGGCCGACAGACAGAGAAGGGTGAAATGCTTGCCTTTCTAACTGCCTATGTGTGTTTTTTGCTATTGCTGTACAGAGCTAAAATAGGCCCAATATTTGTAGATGTCAACATGTCAGTTATAATCACTATCAAGTGACACAGTGCGGTAGACTTGTGTTCAAAGTAAAGCCAGAGATTAACAGCAGCACTGGCTCAGAACATTTTAAAAGCAGTTTATATACAGACACCTCTTAAGGGAAAAGCAGGGTGGCTCAAAGAAATGGATTCATGTAGAAAGTGCCATTTTGTTTCCATAGCAACACATACAGGCATAATTTAAGATGTTCTTTTGGAGAGCGCCTGATGTCTTTGTCTTGTCTTACCCTCTTCTGGGTTCTTTAATGTCCAGTTCCAACCCTAGATATTTGGAGTTAAATTCGCTCCCCTGGAGATTACCAACTTCTAAATGTCCTTCCTGCTAGTTCTTTCCCAGCAGTTTGTTTTTTCTATGGTAAAAGAGTTTTGAGGTTTTCACTGAGTTCTTAGAATAGAATTCAAAGGATGTTAATATTTCATAAAATTAAATGGTGTTGGGCACGAGTATTGTAATGACAACAACATTTTCATCATAAACAAAACCACTGAGTATCATGCATGATATTTGGGTCTGAATAGGACAATTATGATTAAAAATTTGAAAGCAAATGCTGAGTTAAAATCAGCTACAATGTGACAGTAGCAGCAGTTCCCATTGTTACATACTAGCTCCTAAATTACAGAGATCTGGGTCTCCATATAGTGTGATAGAGCATTCCTCTAATGCGGCTTCTTCCAAATCAATGTTAAGGTGTTAAGGCAGGCTGTGAAGTTATCAATGGACTGAAGCCCAAATCTGTCCAAGTATTAGTTGTGCAGCATTCTATACGTTGTCCTCTCTGTTAGGCCAGTCTCTTGTCATTGAATCGAGGCTGCTAACAAATAACCATCAGAACTGTTAACTCAAGTGTTAACAGTTCTGTATCTAATATGTGTTAAACATGGTGGCTCTTTTCATTGACTGGAATGGTGGGATGACAATCTGATCCAGGACTTACTAGATAGCCTCAGCACTAATGTAAACTGCAGTGTAATGACTGGAGCATTGTACAGATTGCTATAATCACTGCTCAGCCCATCATGGTGGCCAGGAATCAAAAGGAATTGAAGATATTGTACAGAACATGTCATGTGAAAGGTCATTTGACACAAGCATTCCTAAGATATTGAAAATTTTCATTTTTTTCTTTGTGTGTATGCTTGTGACTATTTCGTGTGTGTAGAAGTTAAAGGTGAACAGAAGGTGTCTTTATTGTTTACCACCTTACATTTTGAATCAGGGTCTCCTGCTGAACTTAGGGCTCATAGATTGGTTGAGGTTCATGGTCACTGAGCTCAGGGACCCTCCCTTTCCATTCAAGGCTGTGGTTACAGAAGCCCAGAGCCATACGAAGCTTTACACAAGTGCTAGGGGGTAAATTCAGGCTCTCATGCTTCTGTAAAGCACCTGCCTGCAAGTAGAAATATCTCTCTAACCTTGGATTTTAGGTAGATTTTGATGGCTTTTCCATCTAGGTTTTAAGATGTGGAATTCTAGCAAGAGTTTAGCTCGTATAGATGTATAAAGCAACTCATTGGGTGATTTTCTCTATTAATTTTTTTCAGAAGTTTTTGTTTTTACTTTGAAATAAGAGAGAAAATCTTCTTTTAAAAGTTACTGTCTCAAACTCAGTAGATATTGAGACAATCTTTTCCAGTTTCTTCCATCACTTGTTTTGACTCAAAGAATTATTTTGGAACAATCTACAATCTAGATTTTCTAATTCTTATCTATGAAGATCACATCTTTTTAATACAGGTACATCTTATTTAAATAGTACAAAATTAAATAAACTTCTCTTTCACTTAATGGATTAGACAATGATTAAGGCAAGCCAAGTAGATAACCTACTGGTGGTCCGCCGTGCTGAAGAGATGGAGCTGTTCAGAGAGAATGAGCTCTCCTCCCTGTCTCCTGATACACCCCTCCGAGGAGGGAGGATGGAGGAAGGTCTTGGGAGGGAAGAACGCTTTTCTGGGCTCTTGGTTACACCATCCTAATTAGAGAAAACAAAGATATTAGGTTCATCTCAGTTATGCAAATTAATTACACTACCTTGACCATTTTTACCTGGTAGATAAATTCTTTTATTATGAAACACCAATCTTCATATACTAATAAAACTTTCTATGACAGAAGAGTTCATATTTTCCTGTTGTACTATCAGAATTTATTATCCTGGAGTGACATAATTGCAATGAATTATGGATTTCTGTTTTTGAGCAAGAATGTAGATGGAATGAACTTAAAAAAGTTATCTTTATAATTTGCTAATTGGGCCAAAAGCTTCATTAGCATAACAGTTCTTTTTATTCAGAATGGACTGGAAGGAGGGTTTTGCAGTATAATATTACACCCAGGAACACAACCACTTATCCCCTAGAAGTGTGACAAGAACTCTTAAATATCAATTTATAATATCATTCTCACTGCAAAATATTATACACATTTTAAAGTTAAGAAAATGGGCTTAATAATTTAGTGTAATTTTTTTCAATTCCCAGAGCTTGCCTGTGACAGAGATAGTAGTAGATCCTGATATGCCTGACAGGGAGTCCAAGTGTCATATTGAATACAATTTGCTTTTATTAGATTATATGTTATCTATTGCATATAGTGTATATGGAACATATCACGATGGAATGTATTTTATTTTGTTGGCTTTTAGTTGACATTTTATAAAACAAATAAACAGGAAATAATAATGAATAGGATTGAGAAAATGGAAACTTGTGTTTCTTTTCCAACATGGAGGTGGTTCATCAAAGTTTTTCAGTCATATATGTTTTTAATAAGACTGTCAAAGATTTTTGAATTTTACAGCTTTCCTTTCATAGATCTTTCTGAATCATGACATGTAACGGTCTCCCAGATCTTCTTCTTTCTGAACCATTTACTGACCTTTTTTCTTATCTTGATCCCTGACTCTGAGCAAGGCAAATGGTGCGTAGAGCCCGTTGAGGTGGGCTATTTAAGACGCTGTCAGAATATGCAACGTTTTTAGTCATTTTAGGATAGGCGGGGCTGTGTCGTGGGGAGCTTGTACTAGCCTGCAAAGCAGGAATCTTTGACACAGTAGAATTATAGCCATTAAAGAAAACAAAACAGGTACACAATAAATAAAACTATAAAGCAAAAGAAAAATTACAAAATGTATAAATACCTAAGAGTTTAAACGTTTGCTTTTAATGAAACACATGACAGATAACTATAATGAATAACAGATGAACATGTAGGAAAAGGGATGCTCACTGAATAGCGCTGCCCCAGATGGAATTCAGTCAAGAATACTCATTTAAGAAATGTCAGCTGTCTGCAAATGCAAAGACAGCGCTAAGCATCTGACCGGTGTGCATCTGATCTAGATCACGCATACACGCTATTTACTCCGTTACTAAGCATCTGACCGGTGTGCATCTGATCTAGATCACGCATACACGCTATTTACTCCGTTACTAAGCATCTGACCGGTGTGCATCTGATCTAGATCACACATACACGCTATTTACTCCGTTACTTTCAAGTGCTCATGCTGTTTATGCTCCACAGACGGAAGGCACACGCACAATTGTTAAATAGGGAGTCAGTGGAAAGATGGATAGAGAGAAGAATGGGAGAACAAATCGTACTGCTTAGACACAGAGGGACTGAATTTGTGTAGTTCTGAGACCAAAGCATTGTACATGGTCACACGGTCACAAAATTACATGACATAGGACTCAGCCATTTTAGAACTTGACCTAAAGAGGTGAATGATAGGACTCAAAGTGGAAACACTGTATTCAACCATGTAAAACAGTGATATGTAAGACTATTTCTATTATTATTATTCTAGTTTTAGATTTTTTAGGATGATGCAGATTGGTGTCAAAATCTCATGGCTGAAAGTCAATCTCGACTTTGGTTCTGAAGTGTAGATTATGAAAGAGACATGATGATAATCTTTACAAAGGCAGGACAGTCCAACAGTCCATTCTCTTCTGAAGTTAATTGTTCAGAGAAAGAAAACATTCAAGGTGTCTCCATCTTTCTCGATGGATGGGGTGCTCTGAGGAGTCAGCTGTACGACGTTTGTAAAAGCAGCAACCTTCACTATGCATGCTGTGCAGCTAGATATAAATTCACAAAGTACATTATCACTATGCATGCTGTGCAGCTAGATATAAATTCACAAAGTGCATTATCACTATGCATGCTGTGCAGCTAGATATAAATTCACAAAGTGCATTATCTCCAGCGAATGGACTTGGAAAGGAAGCTACTTATTTATCTGTGGCTTCATGGAGACAGGAGAAATATGCTCTCTGAGGGGTTCCTTATCTGGGACGTGACTGACAGTTAGCACAATGGCCAATCCTGGGACATTACAAACTGCTAATACTTTCGTGAGTAAAATCACCCTACTCTAAGAGATTGCAATAAGAGTCTCTAAAATCATGAAGTATACATTTCAAGGATTGTTTCCAATATAAAAAACCTGAATAGAGAATCGATCTTAAGATAGGAATAATATAATGGCAATAAGCAAATCTTCCTATGAGCTGGATTAAAAGATGAGGGCAAACAGTAGATTCTGGATTGCCTAAAGGTTGTATGCATAGTTCTTATTTAACAAGAATAAACATAAAATATTCTTTATGGATTTTATGTTTCAGGTCCCCACACAGTCTTCAGGATCACCAGTTGTGCTGCACTTAGAAAGTGTCATGGCACCTGTGGGAATTGTTCCTTTAATAAGTGTAACCTTTATGTTGGTAATACTATCCGTAACTCGATCATGTTTTAAGAATCTTGAAACAATACATATTTGAGGCAAGTCATGAAAAATATTTAACTTAAAGATTAAGAAAATTTATTTTTTTGATTATCTGTATTACTTAACCAGAAAAAATGATAAGAAATATTATATGAGACCTTAGGAGAAATCACAGATTGGTCAAGTTATTTTGTTAGCTTAAATGGCTTTTATGGTTAAACAACAACACAGCAATATAATGCGTATGAATCCTAAAAAGGGAACCAGCAATGAACAGACTCCTAATAAAAAATCCACAGCACTTAATTTACAGGAATCCTAAAAAGGCAACCAGCAATGAACAGACTCCTAATAAAAAAATCCACTGCACTTAATTTACAGGAATCCTAAAAAGGCAACCAGCAATGAACAGACTCCTAATAAAAAATCCACAGCATTTAATTTACAGGTAAGGATAAATCCTAGGGAGATGCATGCAAGGAAAAGTGGACTGGATTGGAGGCTTTAATAGAGGCTGTGCTGTTTGCCACATGTCTCCTGGAAGACACTGTGAGAAACATAGACAGGAATGACAAAGCCAAAGAGATTACTTCAAATAATTACTTTGATTTGGCTGTTATAAAAATAGAGGATGAAACTGAGATGTTCATCCCAAGCTTTAACTCTGCAGACACTTCTGTGGAGACATAAGCTCACGCAGATGCACATTTCTCTCCTCCCTCTGTGGCACCAGCACCTTGAGTGGGAAGTGTAATTGGGTTAGCACAAGTCATTATTTCTTGATTGATTTTAGCAGAAAAGAATGGAGTTCAAAATGTAACCAGGAAAGAAGAATGAAGAGATGACATTGCTTCTAATTAAGCACGAGACAAGCACTAGTATTAAGCACCAACCACGCAAAACTTAAACAAAATAATGGAAGGGGTTGGTGAGCTTACTAGTAAAGAGTAACTGAAACTCTGAGTTGGAGTGAATTATTAGCAGTAAATCAAATAAGAGGGAGTTTGGGGGTTTAGGAAACTGTAAAGAAGTACATTAGATATTAGAAGGCGAAACAAATGATAAATCAAAAGCAGAAACAGAATAAACCTTTCTTCAGACACACATAATTTGGAAGGGCAATGTCAGCTTTATGGCAATAATGTTCATAGCATCTGTTCAAAGTTAAGTATGAAATGCCAATCTCATGAGTTGCTTGGACCTGAAGCAACTTGAAAACTTCCTAAAGTTTTTCCAGAATGTTCACTTGAAAATTTTCTAAAGGGGAAATTCTCAGACTTAATTTCTGTATCTGTGACTGAAATTTTATATATTTAAAAAATAATATAATACCAACTAATAGTTATTCCTATTTAATGAATACTAAATGACTATTGTATCTAGGTACTATATTGTTTTATAAAGTTACTATGCTTAGTTTTCCCAACTGAATTATTATACAGAAAATTTAGAAAATTAAGATATAGAAATAAAAGATCATATAGCTAAAAATGTTCAGGATTCATACATGATAATGTACTAGGTTTTTCAAATCATAAATAAACAGTGGAGATCCAAATATCACTATCACATTGCACTCAAAATACAGTTCCATATTTACTAAGGCAATAAATGAGTTATATTACTTACAATTATTAAGTCACGTGTCTAATTTAAAAGTACTCATATAAACATTGAATTTGTTCCCTTATCAAATAAAGACCCTCAGTTTGAGATGACTACCAAATATTTGGCCAGTATTGAAAATTAAAAACTGTTTTTATTAATAACAAAGTAGAGGTGTAAAGTATTACCATGTTTGATAAGCTAAGAACTGTGATTTAAATGTCATATATGATTGCAGGGATCCTAAAATTGTCTTATAATCTAGATATTAAAATCATTCAAATTGTTCATTATAATCTCTCTTCCAATCATAAAAAGAGCAAAATACTTCATGTTGGTTTCTTTTTAAAACACAGTTGATGATATAAAGAAATGAAAAAAGGAAAAGGTAAAAGGGATTGATGCACATACAAAATAGTTAATCATTAATAAAAGCACATTTAAACAATACTTACTATTACAATTTAGCAAATTAAAAAATAGTATGACTTTGACAATATGGACACTAACTTTAAAATACAATATTGTCTTTAACCAATAATTTCAGTAAGAGGAAACCGTCCTAAGGAAATTCACTGGCACAAAAGACCTCAATAGCAATATTACTAAAATGTCAACAGGAAGTAGTGTGAAAGCCAGATAACAGGAAACTGATTATGTTGTGATGAATTAATAAAATGGAATGTTATATTGCCATTAAAATGGTTATAAGAATGCTTCTATTTGATTAAAAATCAATAGAAAGTGTTTTATTTTTATTATTAAACCTATAAAGGTGGAGAAAAAAAGCAAAGGCATTTTAAAAATCAAAATGATAACTGTAGTCATCTTTAGTTATATGCTTAATTTTACTTCCTGCTCATCTACATAGCTCCATTTAGACTTATTTTGCTATGAAAACAATGAAAATGTAAAATACTATGTTAATTCTAAAGGCTAAAGTTGGTTCTAAAAAATATAAATTGTTCTTCCCCATTGTTGCTGACTCACTGTGCAGTTTCTGTGTTTTGCCTGCTAAGAGAGAGCAAGCCTAGCTGTGTCCTCACCAACTACCATGATTTTCCATTCTAGATGATGTCAATATTGGTCTGGATGCTCTAGAGATCATGCTGGCTGAGCAAGCAGTTTAAAATGGACATTTTAAAATAAATATAATTGTCTACATGACACCTAAATTTTGTGAGACATTGAATGGACACTAAAAGTAAAGGAGAAAGCAAGCTTGGTTCACTCACAGTGACTTTGTCCTTCGTCTGTTTAAGTGCACTGGGAGCCTGGACAGATTCACCACTTGCTGCTGTTGAAAAGAAGTAAATAAATTAGTGACTGAAACTCACATAAGTGTGTTTCCCAGTACCTGGGTGTTCTATTATGTCACAAGACTAAGGCAAAGTACAATTTCTTGATTTTGAGGCTCAAATTCAGTAACCAAAGAAACTTAGGTAACAGTAATACATTATGTGGCTTCAATTAAGTGTGTGTGAATTAACAGAGATCAGAGTCTACAGAAGCACAAGGGAGAAGAGCACACACACTCATTTTCTATAGGACACCAAGGTACTTTTGAGTATCTACTCTGTACACAAAGAATCTGTTGATCAGAAGGCACAGAACACCAAGGTACTTTTGAGTATCTACTCTGTACACATAGAATCTGTTGATCAGAAGGCACAGAACACCAAGGCAAATGCTGCCTGGTGTAAAGGAAAGGAAGGTAATGAATTGTTTTTGAGTTGGCATGATACAGAAATGCCCAACCCTTCTGTTCTAGAAGCAAGCCACTGGCTTTGTATAGGTGTTTCTGTATTTAACCCCCCTGGCTGTTATGATCAGCAAACCCCTTTGCCTGTGCCCCTCATCACTTTGGAGTATGGGTGACATACTTGCCTGATGTGAAAATGTACCACAAGAAGTGAAGTAAAACGACTTTGCAGGGACAGAGGATGAGAAACTGCAAGTCCAGTAAATACAGAATGTGTTTTAGGCATGCACTTCCTGTATGACACAGTTACCACATCTGTTACTGCTGCTCTTTGCTTCTGGTCTCAGTTTTAAATTCCATTATCTCTAACACATTTTGTGTGGACAACTTACCTGATTTGACTTTAATATCTCACAACATAAAATCATCATTTCTGTTTTGAAAAATAACAGTATTTGACTAATATCCCAGAGATAAAATGCTCTAGCTTGTATGTTAATTTTTTTCTTAATTTTCCTTGGTAAAGAAATTTTCAGGAAAAAATATCCTTATAAGCCTCATATGTGTTTTACAAGGGGGTCCTATGCTATGTGATTTTTAATATCAAGACAATGGCTGCCTACAGTGTGCTTTATTCTATGTAGGACTGGCTAGAAGGATGTTTCAGATCCTAGCATTGATGTTTTTCTTCAAGAAGCAATGAAAATGATGTCATTCACTACTTCTATGACATATCCAAAATTCCTACATATATACATATATGTAGTTTGCTTTAATTCAGCAATATCTAAATTTTGTATAGGTTTCCTGCTGGGGTCCCTTGGTATTTGACTAGAATAAGGGGAGAACCTAGTTAGTCCCGAAATTTAAATTTCCTTTAAAGAATAAATAAGGGGGGAGGTAAAGTGAATGCCACTGACATGCAGGAGTCACACGAACTATTTACAAATTATTTTATTTTTCCTCTTAATTTCCAGAACTCGAATAGCATTTTTAGCTTTTCAGGTAAAATACAGGATTTCTTAAAGATATTTTTTTTCTGTAAGTATTTCTCTGAGCCAAATACAATTTCTAAAAATTTAACAGAAATTGCTAATTAAGATACAAGATGTGGAAATGGTATGTTAACTCCTAACTTCTAACTTTGAAGTGCTTCGTACACTGAGCCTTTTTCAAGATTTGAATATGGAAGAGCCTTCCAAATTCAAATTCTGGCTTGGGTATTGTTCTTACATAAATCACACCATATGGTTTCTATATGTAGGATGCAAACACACACTACTCGGAACTTTGGTCAGGCATGGTGTTGCACGCTTGCGATCTAAGCATTGGGAAAACTAAAGCAGGAGTATCATGAATTCAAGGCTGATCTGGGCTATGTACAAATACCGTGTTTCAAAACCCCAAGCTCCAAACCTAAGCCTTAAATATAAATCTAAACAAACCAAAATTCTAGCAACATTTGGTGGTTGTTCTAGAAGATTAATGACTGACCTTTTTTCCAGTTAGGCTAATGATGTCATTCCTAATCTTTAAGGTGACCCATTATATTAAGCCATTTGTAATGTATAATGGAAAGAATATTTCTTCCTCATATTTTGTAGACTATAAGCATATCCACATAGATACTAAGAAAATTTAAAACTAAGATTATCAGAGCATAATTAGGCTTATAAAGAAAATACCCTGCTACTCTACAGTGAAATTTCAAAATAAAACTGCATTGTAGAGAGCCTTGTAGACTTTTACTATGATTTCTTTTAATAACAGATTTTGTGTTTTTCCCGCATGTCACTACAACAAATGTGTGGTACCCATAGAGGCCAGAAGATGGGGTTGGATCCTCTGGAACTGGAGTTATAGAAGGTTGTGAACTGCAGTATGGGTGCTGGGACCCAAACTCAGGTCTCTGAAAGAGCAGTGAGAGTTTGTAACGCTAAAGCTGTCTCTAAAGCCCCATTTAAGATGATGTCTACCACGCTTCATCCTTTCGTTCTACTAGATTTTTAAGCTTATAGATGTGTATATTTGGGGATGACAGAAATGAACATGTGACAAAACAGATATGTGTCTCCCTTCTCTCTTATACTAAGGTCTCTTAATGTAGCCCTGGCTGGAGTCACACTGGAGGTCTACCTGGAGAGCCACCTGACTCTGTCTCCCAGGGATGAGGTTATAGAAACCATTTTTATTTCTAATTTAATTAACTCTTAAGGGACTGGAGTTTTAACTTAGTATTCTTCTGTAAATTGAATTATAGTGGACCATTTGAGAGTCTGGATTAATAACTTTAAGAAAATCCCAAAGATAGAGTATAGGAGGTTGAGGGGAGTTCATTTTGGACTTGAAGAATAAAATCTGATAGGATAAACATCATTTCCTTTCTTTCTTCGTCTTTTTTTCCATCTAAAGCAAAATAATCTTGAAAATTAGTATTAGAGGTTTTTCATTTCCAATGTCTAAGTCAGTATACATTGTCTCAGTAAAATCAACACCAGTAACAGATTTGGCACAGTAACAATTGAGAAAATAGGACAAATATACATGGATTTAAGCATGGAGGAGATAAATAAGCAAAATAATGAGAATGCATACCACGGTTAAATTCATCGCCATCGTCTAACCAAACACACAGAATGAAAATAGGGATCCCCAGAACGTGACACTAGAGCACAATGCCAAGATACAATCACGCACTGTTATGTCTGAGCATGACAAAGAGACAGATGGTCATGACCTCTTCTGCAGGGAAGGAAAAAAAAGAATAATGATACAAGACACTTAAATAGCGAAACTGTTCATGATTGCTGAGATTTGGAAGTAAAACAAAATGAAGAAGCTTCTACAGTAATGAGGTTAAAATAAAATACATCTATGTTTGCCAGCCACATTGCAGAATTGAACAGTCACCTGTGGTTTTCCGCTTAACACAGGAGAGATGAGTTGGTCTAGTGTATTTGATAGCAGGTTTTAAAATGAGTTTCCTGGAAGGAGAGTGGGCCTGAACTTCTGTTTTTTTAGCAAGTTCAGCCTTCTTATAAACTGCTATGAATAAGAAAACACAAAACAGCATACCATCAGGAAATTAAATAAACACTTGTAACAAAAATGAACAAATTTTTCATAAGTAACCAGTAAGGCTTTTTTCAGTAGAGTAATAGGAAATTAATGTAAAAAAAAACACATTTTAAAAGAAGTGATTGTTAAATGAACCTTTTTTCCTTCTCACTTCATCCCTGGAGACCGTGCTAGGTTCCTTTTTAGCTACTTTTCTTTCAGGAGTGGAAATTCTGCCTCTCCCGGTTTTAAAGGGTTTTTCTTTTCTATGTTTCTCAAGAGATGGTCTCCGAGCTTCCTTCTCAGCTTTCTCCTCTTTAGGGATAGTTTCTAACTGTTCCTGTATGATGCTTCTATCATCATCTGTGGAGCAAAGCAAACCATGGCAACAACAACAGTGATAACATTAGTGACAGATGCATAAAAGCCTTCATATATTTAACACAATGTCATGTAAATAGAGACCCGTTTTTTTTTTTAATCTTTAAAGTGAAAACCAAATTCCCCACTAGGCTCTGGGTTTTATTTGGGAGAAGATTGAAAAGGAAGCACACCTTGAGTGTCCACCCACAGGCTGTCGGCATCCATGATGGAGTCATCAATGGTGGTCTCGTCTTTGTACTCGTCGTAAGTTTCTGTTTTATATTCTGAGTATGCAACCTCTTCTCTCTCAGGGGTAGCTGGGGCATCTGGAGAGCCGTCCTTGGGTTCTGCCTGGGCTTCTGCTGCCATCTCTACTTCAAGTTCTTCATCGTGAGGGCACGGTCTCCTTTCCTCCTCAGGCTGAGCTAGAGCTGCAAAGCGCACACTATGGGACCCTGACTCCCCTTCATCGGTCGTGGTTTGCACTACAGTGATGAAGTCATCCTCGATGGTCACTACAGACTCAATCCCACCTTTGTGTTCACCTGGGCAGGTCTCCACAAACTCCTCTCTACTTCCTGGGACAACCAGGTCAGTAATCTGAATGGTGTCTGAGCGGAAGAGCAGTTTGTCATATTCTCCCCTAGCCTCTATCTCTTCCTCACTTGGGACCTCTGCTGGTTCAGGCACAACTGCTTCAGGCTGTGGCTGGGTGACGTCAGAAGGTATGGCGGGTATATCTGGAGTCTCTGTGCTTCCTTCCTTTGGCAGCTGAATCAATTCCATTTGAACCTCAGCTTTCTCATCCGTGGATAAGTCAGCCTCCGAAACAGGAGGCGGGCAAGGGATTTCCACAGACAGTTTGCGAGCAACTTCGTCTTGAATCAGAGATGACTCTGGAGAGGCCTCCTTCTTGCCCTCATCCGGCCTCAGGGCCTCCATGGTGAGGCTCTCGTGCTCACCGCTAGACTCATAGGACTCCTCTTTGTCCACGGCCTCCTGATGCACCAGGTCAGGCTTTGCTGCCTTCTCTTTGACTTCCGCTTCACTGACTTTGAGGCCTTCTTTCGTGTGGCCAGACTCAACACCCAGGAATGAATCATCTTCTTGAGGTCCTTTGGATGAGAGGGTCAGTTCCTGAGAAACCTCCAACTTGAGCTCTGTGGCATCTACATTCATCCCTGAAGCCATCTGTCCAAAGTCACTGACTTTTATATCTAACGGACTTGGCTCAGCTTTCGTTGCAGCAAAATCTAGCCCTTGATCGGCTTTTGTGGTTGGTTCCACCTCAGCCACCTCCGGCACTGAAGTGAGACCTTTTGCTGCTTTCTCTGGTGACATGTCTTCAGCTGTTGTCAGTTCTTGGGCAGAGGTTTCCTCATAGGTTACACCTAACCCAAAGATCTCCACTTCCTCCCCAGCCTCTTCAGTCTCCTTGGCAAGTTCCTTTGATTCAACATGCTCTTCACTCTTTTCAAGGACAGTATCCAGCTTGTCATTAGTTTTCCTGTCATGGTCAACCTCCCGACTCAGCCCTGATTTGTCAGCAGAAGTGGGTGGAGATGCCTCTTTCTCAGCAGTGAACTCATCTTCGACTCTTCCAGCAGCTGCAAGTTTTACTTCAATCAGTGAAAGGTCGGTCGCCAAATCTCTACGGACTTTGTCATCAGTTCCTTCATAAAATGAGCCACTCTCTCCCGACAAATTCTCACTGTCTTGAACTGGTGATGGTAGAGGGACTGTGTATTTATTGAACACACAGTATCCCATGTCTTCAAGTTGACTGTCAGGTTTCCCAGTGACTTGGTTTTCATCAGTGACAGGTGGCAAACCAGTACTACTCTCTGCAACCACAGCCTCTGATGGGACTGATTTTCTCCTGGCAACCTCAGCATCTGCACTCACAGAAGCTAACCTGGACCTGGTTCCTGCCAGATCTAGCATCTCAGGCAGGTCAGGGGCCATGACGGTACCATTTTTGTAATATTCTTTGGCTGGGAAGGGCGACTCAGAGGACGTCTCAATCTGAATAGTTTGTTCTCCAGTCACTTTTACTTCCTCTGCCTTCTCGCCTTCGTCTTTGCCCTCTACTGGAAAGCAAGGGACTTTCTCCACTGCAGGCGTGGTAGGGGGAAGGTAATCATCGCCTTCATCCATGCTTCCGCTTGTGTTAGTTAAAATATCAGAAGCCAGAGGGGAAAGATCATGGCCCCGGCCAAAATTAAACCCAAGGGCAATGGAATCGAGGCAAGACATAGGCAAGTTGATGGACATGCTTCTTTGTTCTATTGCAGACCGCCCACCAAGCCCTAAACTTCGACTAAGGGTCAAATCATCCTTGTTCTTACTGTGAAGGTCCCTTTTCTCCCCATAAACTTTCGGGTCAATAGTGAACATCCTTTCTTGAGGAGAACTTGGTTCTTCAGGTAACTCAGATGGATAACTCTGGGCAAGAGTGCTGTATCCTGTTTCCTGTGCTGGAGCACTGGGCTGGGATTCTTCTGCCTGAAGTTCCTTTTCATCACGTTGGTCCTTGGGAGGTACAGTGTCAAAAGATTCCTGGGCACTTCCTCTTGCATCACTCAGTTCATAGTAATCACTGCCCAACTGCTTGCTTTTTGCCACTTCTTCTTTCAATGCAGATGTTTCAAAGTATTTGGACATTCCCGATTTATCTTCATAAAACGGTATACCAACCTCAGCTATTGTTGCAGACCCAACTCCTTCAAAGTTATCTTTGGCAGCTATGTTCTCCTCAAAAAGTCCCTGGGTTTCTCTCATTTCACTCACTGCCTCTGGCTCAGATGTAACTTTTTCCAAGGTCTCAGAGGTCATGGCTGGAACTGAAAGAGCTTGCTCCAGACATATAGGGAAGGAGTCCTGTTTTAACTCATCAGTTACATGTTCTCGGTCTTTCTGTTCTTTGGCGGAAGAATGCTCGGTGGAGATCTGAATTACACCCGTTTCATCATCTCTTACTTTGGGAGGTTCATGTTCTTTTGCCACAGCTTCTTCAATGGAAACCACTAATTTCTCATCAAGCTTTGTGTGTGGTTCATCTTCTGTGAGTGTAGGTTCCTGTCCACTGGGGATTGAAGTTTCTTTTATCTCTTGATTTGTGGCACCCTTTTCTTCCCCTGAAACACTTTCCCTGATATAGCCTTCCACAACTGGACCATGAGCATCTTTCGGTAGGGTGGCAGCTTCTGAGACTGGAACATCTGCCTTGTCTGCTTTATCTTTCTGTGGCTCCTCATCTCTAGAACTGTCTTTGGCAGTAGCTAGGCCACTGGTGTCCTGCAGGGACGTGTTGTCATCTGGTTGGAAGACAGGAGCCAACGGTTGTGGTACTTCTGTGATTCTTTCATTCTTTATAATATCTAAAGGAAGAGTGAAACTTCCACCATGAAAGGGACTTGGCATGGGAGAATCAAACTGCTTCCCTTCCCATCTTGGAATATCCTCCAGCATGTCTTTTTCCCTCATGGGTGTCAGAGGGCCAGGAGATACTGGAGCAGCTAGACCCCATTCATCTTTCTTTGATTCCATTGGCATTTCAATGAACCAATCTTTCTGCTCTTTTGGAGCTGGAGGCTCTGCAGACAGGCCGATGCTAGGTACTGCTATGCTTGGTTCTACGTTCTGTTTTATGTCTTCCAGGTTGGTACCAAAAGTGTGCGCAAATGGGACAGGAGGTGACTTTTCCCCTTCCATGTCTTGAATGTCCTTTTTATCTTGGGGTGTTTTAGTTATCTCTGGCTGAGGAACTAAGGCAGCATGCTCAAAATCTTCACCAGGCTTACTCTGCGTCTCCAACTCCTTTTCTCCCTTGTCTAAAGGCTCAGCGAAAGGGGAAGCCAATTTCTGCTGCTCAGGGAATTCCATCTTCGAGGCTGTAAGTAAATCTGAAGTAATTGGGTTGGTTTTTAAGCAAACAATAGGCAACAGCTTTCGGGCAGTGAGCTTAAAATCATACTTACAATTAGGAAATGAATGAGCAGGTAAAGGAAAGCCATGGACCATGCAAGCATGCTGCCCACTGAAGGGTGACATGGAATGTCAGATCTGTATGTACTAGCACTGAGTGAAGCCCTCTTCTACATGAACTGTACACACATTATAAGAAGAGTTTGCCTCAGACTACTTTATCCTTTTTGTTTATTTGGTCTTCTATACACCATGTGGTGCACGTTAGAAGGAAAAAGGAAAGTCTTCATGCTATTGATCGAAGTGGAAGCGTATCCACATCAAGAAACTAGATAACAGGGCACAAGAACACATACATGAAGGACGTTTCCGGAGTATCTCAAATTTTCTCACTTGGAAATGAACGGGCAGGTCATGGGACACATGCCAATAAACACATAATGATTCAAGTATTAGCAGTTTCAGGTAACTTGATGAAAAATTGTGAGGACCCATATGGGGATACTGAAAGTTATTGGCAAAAAGTTTTGGAAAACAGCTGAGATTAAAGTAAACATTTGAGGTCAGTTTTTTACATTCATGACCTAAGAACTGAGGAGGCCGTCTGTACATAGTCTAAACTTTTAACTTGCAGTCATGGTTTCTGAATTACAACGATAGGAAGAGCAAGACATTTTTCAAAAAAGTCAACTACTACAATATCTTCCTCCCCAGGGTCCTGATGTCATTCCCTGGACATGGCCAGCTAGCAAAACATTGGCTCTTGTTGGCCTTAGAAATACTTGACATCAAATAAGTGACATGGTCTCTGTTTTATTTGCATGCCAATCCAAGTGTCTCTTTTAAACTATTTCTTGTGGTCACTACCACTTAGCTCAGTGATTTGGAAAGGATTTGGTGGTGACTCATAAAAATTCAGCCATCTCCTGAAGATGGGGCATCATGACCTGATAGGACTGTGGGTGCTATTGCAATGAGAGCAATGAAATAGTGAAAACCTGTAATGAAATCTAGATGAATGAAAACTCAAGCGATACAGGCATGATAGGGGGTGCGCTGCCCGCAGAGACAGTGACGAGGGGAGCACCAACAGGTCTTGAAGGAAACCAAACCAGCAGCATTTGTTGAAGCATAAAAACAGCACTCTGCGCTGCAAACAAAAGCCATTGTATCACTTAAGCCTGTACGTGCTAAAATCCAGCTCTAGGGTTTGAAAAATAAGCGTATGAATTGCTGTCCCAAAACATAAAAACAAAAATATACATGTATTAGCAATGTGACTGGCAAACACTGGCGATGAGGAGGGAGGGGGTAAACCAAGGAGGAGTTCACAAGGCATTATCAGCCTGCGGCAAAGCGTATTGTATCATGGCAAAGGACAACCAGCTGCAGCAGGGGACAACCAAGCTCTCAAAGCATCTGCGCAAGCCACAGTCTCCGCTCACGAAGCCTGAAATGGTGTCTTATGACCATGAGAAGACCCAGCGGTGGACCAGCGTTGGAAAGGCATTCGCTTGGTGAAAACCACAGCAACACATTTGCGGCACGCATGCAAATCCTGACGGACACACACCTTCCTTGATAGAGGAAGGAATTTTTACGTCCGAAGCCACCTCCGTGACCTCTTTTACACTTTTCTCATGTGGAGCCCCTGCCAGGGCACTGTCTTCTGGAACTATCTGCGCCTCTGCGCTAGACTCCACTTGGCCCTCACTGAGGCCCTGGGGGTAGTCTGAGGTCTTAGCAGCCCCATGCTCTTTCCCAGGAAGGGCAGCAGGTTTCGTGTCCTCAGCCATCGCACCCTTTAGCGTTTCTTCTTTTAGGGGATGGAAAAGATGTTGACATCATGACCACAGAACAATACACGAAAGGACAGAAATATTATTCATGGAACACTTTCAGCTCCATTTGCATGACCTCTCTGGGGCATCAGGTATACTTTCCCTTTCCATCTGAGCAAATTAATAACCGAATGACAGACACATTGTGTACTCAATGGAAGTTTATGATGTATAATATGCTGATAGAAATGACTTTGAAAACTAATTAAAAGACTGTGCTATTCATTTTAAAAATTGAGAGCTGAAAGGGTTTTATGGATTTATCACCCTCATGGGATTGGCAGCAAGATGAGCACACAGGGAAGGCTTGGAAATTAGAGATGGTGTCGCCCCAGCAGATGGCGAGAAGACAGATGCACTGGTGTGCTGAAAACAAGCTTCCCAGTTGCTTAGACACGTGTTTTCTCCAATGCAGGAAGTCCCTACACAAGAATCCCTGGATGCATTATTTAAAATGTAGAATCTCTGAAAGACAATTTTAGGAATAAAATAGCCTTAGCCTCAAAGGGTTACCTACTCAGTAGCTTAATGGTTTCATCAAAAAGTTCATCAGAGTACTCTAAATACAGTGTTCCTAAGGAACGGCTACAAAGGTCAATTTATAATGCCTCCGTTGAATTATTTGATAATCAAGGAAAAGAAAGATAGAAAGTAAAATACTTTTTAACTTGAAAATTTGATCATTTTTCTCTTGAATACAACTGTTTTCACACTACAGTCAGTAATAATTCATATATAGTTCTTTCCGACAGTAAGAAAAAGCGTCCATATTAGCAATATCATCTTACGATGCATCAAAACAAAATCACGAAGGGAAGATGATGGAGTGGCACTCAGACTGCCAAAAATAACTCCTCCCAAAGGTATAAATGGAAATAATGTCAGCCTTTAAATGCAAACATTAAGCTTCTGAGGGCCACAAGTTATTTTTTCATTTGCTTTCATTTACATTTCAAATATCCACAAAAATAAATGAATCCATTTTACCCTTTAATAAATGGAAGGAAACCAAATTAGCTGTTTTAGAAGTCTGCAGTGGGAAGATTCTTATGAAAGTCCCATAAAACAATTGGACATTGTGCGAAAGGCCTTGTGGTAAAGACTACAGATGGAAAGGGAAGGAATTTTCTTTTTTAAGAAATATTAACACCCTGGAGGGTGGCAGAACTCCCTCATCTATCTTTCCACATTTACCACGCAGATATTTTTGTGTCTGTAATTTAATTTTGTAATGGATATTTTAAAAATTTCAATTCTTCTTTATTATCAGAAATTTTTTTATAATGCATACATTTTTCTTCTAGTTAAAGAACTTTAAGCATATCTAACTTCACCAGGGCCAGCTTATTAGATGAAGTCTAACCAAGTTAATTTATTAATTTTCAGATTTACATAACGTTTTGACTTTTGATTTTTAAATTTTGAATCAGGTATTCGTGTGTCCCTGTACGTATCCCTTAATTAAAAATCTCCCATATATTTCAGTCACTTTAAGTTTGCACTGTTAAAAGTACTGAGCTTCATTTAATGCTGGGTATACGTCTTAGGGTGCCAGAGCTGTTGGAGCTCTTTGGTTTTCAAAACGACTTGGGAAAACCTCACTGTCATGCCTGTGCCTGGCAATCCACGAGCTGATTTCCTTGCTCCTTGGGATTGTCTGTCCTTGTGTCCTTTGCATTACATGCTGTCTCTCATGAAAATGAGCTCTTCTGCATGAATCATGACATTGTCCTCACCCAGAAATACATCTGTCTAAGCAAAATATTTTAGTGGTATTTTCTTCTTTACAAAAAAATCCCTAGTTAAAATGAGACAAGTGGCAGCCCATAACCCCTGAATTTCATTCCCATGACAGGTAGCTCAGCTGTGTGGGACCAGGGCCCTGAGTCCCAGCCTTCATTTTAGACCAGCTCTGCTGAGCTGAGTTGAGAACAGACCCCAAAGAAACCCTCAGTTTCTTACTTATTGACATGTAGTCACACATTTTCAGCCCATAACATTTATTCTGCTCTAAGTGGATCTTTAGTCATTATTTTTAAAGAACAAGCATATGAATATAGTTGTAAAAAGGTGACTTCCATTTAAGACTGGTCCTAATAATATTCTATATCTAAGGAGGAAAACAAACGTTAGGGTCATCTTCTTCAGTTCAGGTAAATAACATGTTCTTGCTGAATAATTTATTTACAAAGAACAAAAAGGAGTAATACTTTAATTTAATTATTTCTTCTTCCCTTTCCTTCTCCCTTTCCACCTCATAGGTGCAATAATGTAAAAAAAGAAGAAAAAAAGGAAATGCTTATTCGTTTCACGTAACACATTTCTTTCATATAGATTTTGAGGCATTTCAGTGGAAAACTCCTTATCTAGGGACTTCACTTTCATGTGGACAAAACAGGCTTGTGCCCACCCACCACCCACACAAAAGCACACTGAACATGATGTGTGTGAACAGAGCTGCAGGCTGGGAGGAGGAGCAAAAGGGCACCATGCTCCTGTTCACCTTTCTCCTGGCCTAAGTGGCCCTCTGCGCTCTGTGCTGTGACACGGGGGAGCACACTAGTCCACTCTGAGCTGAACAACGGATGCTCATAGTACTCCTCATCCGAATTGTAAGGCTCCTCATCAGGCACAGACACCGAGATGGAGGGGGCTAGGAGCTTACGCCTCTCCCCGCTGCTGGCAGGTTCATGGCTGGGGAACCTGTGCAGAGGACCCACTTGATCCTCAGCCCCTTCATCTACAAACAGACACACATGAAGAAACCGCAGGGAGAACTGGACAAGACAGACATGAGATCAGACGGACGAGACAGACACCCACAGGAGGACATGAAGGGTCACCCAAGCAGCACAGCAAGATGGAAGGGGCTGAGACAAACTGAGCTGATGGAGGATGGAGGCAGTGGATGGTGCATGCTTTTCTGGGTACTTAGCTAAAACTACTACTTAGGGGAATTTACCATTGATCTAAAAGAATAAAAAACATTGACACCCCTGCTGTGAAATAGAAATTATCTGTGCATCCTTCTCCAGTAATTCAGAATAACCAAGGAAATATTCGAACAGAAACAGATCATCATAAAACAAATGCATTCTTTCAAAGACATTCCTTCCTGAAGGCGAATTCTTAGTCATACGTTAACACAATCAGAAATTAAGAAAGAGAAACGTTGCCAGGGTACCATGTCTGCTCAATTACTGGGGAGAAAAGTCTCCTGTTTGAAACTGTAATTAGCTAGTCATGTACAAATGCCTAACATTTTGGTTAATTTAAGTTTTAGTTAATGATTTCAACCAGAAAGGAATACAGTTCCTTATGTTCACATTGTAGATTAGTCTGCTTAGGGTCATCTGGACTCTCCTATGAGTCGCTGAGCCTAGAAACCTTAAGGACATGCCCCGTTTGGCTTTTGATGCAGTCATCTCTCAGAATTATGTTCAGGTTACCCAAGTATTCACTAATCAGTATGACTTGTATCTAGACCTACGTTAAAGTCTGTCACCCTTGACAGTATTCTGGTCTCACTTGGCAAATGCACTGTAACGTCAGGGCTGTCGCTTTTCTTTCAATAACCAAGCACTGGAAACTGGAAACAGATTTAAAAGCATGAGCATATTAAGAATGACATTCTGTGGGGAAAATGCTTTTAGCCCTTTAGTTATTTAGTCAGCACACTAGTCCTACGGAAGTTATTCCTGGTCGAGTGTGTAGAAATTTCTCATAATAATGCTAGTTATTATACCATAGGAAAGATTAACCCCAAAATGATGTTTGCTATTCTCAGCAGTAGCTGAGCAGATATCTGCTAAGGATCTGTTCCGCAGCAGAGACTAGATGGTAGCTCTGGGCTTGGGTTTTCTCCTTGTCAGTCATATGTTCTCCAGTGACTCTCAGACACCATGCATGCAAACTACTTATAAAATGTTTAACTTGTTCAACTGATTTCATGCACTGTCAAATAAGAAAAAATGAGTTATGTATTTCTCTGCTTTTCTGCATTTGTTTTCTGGGAAGCAGAAGATTACAATACAGGGGCAGTGAGAGTTGAGAGCTGATGGTGAGGAGGTGCTAGATACTCAGTGATGTTTCAGTCTTCCGGAGCATTCGCCTTTCTGTTGTCACCTTTGTTCTAAGGGCTAAGACATAAAAACAGCTCAGAGATCTATAATATCTCACAAGAAGTGACATTTTTCTATTTTGAAAACTTTTGGTCTAGTCCCAGGATGGCGGAACCATTTGTGGGACCTTTAGTTGCCCAAGCAGAATGGCCATTTCTCCTTAGTTCTTGTCTCTTCACTCAAAAGGGATAGTTGACCAAGTCCAGACCTCTCCCAGGACTGTGTGCTCTAAGAACTTCAAGTCTCTTCTCAGAAGTTGTGAGTAAAGGCCTCGTGACGCAAGCCTCAGAGATAAACCAGAACATTGCATGCGGGGGTAGAGGAGGGTAACCGAGTCTGAGCAGTGCAGGAGTCCCCATTACAGTCTCATTTGTGCAGAGATGAAAATGTACATGATGGATGGTTACCACCCATTGGGGTGTGTAAGTAATTAAAAATAAATAGAAAAACAAATAAATAAGGAATGGAGTATGTATTTGGGAGACATTTTATAAAAATCCACATAAGAAGGTAGCTTGTACCAGACTCCTGTCTGAAGGCAATTGACTTGCACAATTCTATAGTACCAACGCTGAGAACTTTAGCTTTAGGGAAGTATGGAATTCTGAGTTTGAAGACTCAGATTTAGATATAAATTCTAGCTGAGCCATTTATCCAGAGCTAAACAATGATATCCCTGACAAAACCATGTAAATCTCTATCTCTGTGGGTTGCTGGATGAAATAAATGATAAGATATTGGTAAAACTGCCAAGTGTAATGTGTAACTATTCAAAATTATCCTACGTGTGTATTCTCATGGCATGCATGCATGCATACACACAAATGCCTACAGGTGCAAGGTACACTATGCTATACATGTGAAGGTCACGGGACAACTTGGTTCTCTCCTTCCACAACATGGGTCTTTGGGGTCAGACTCAGGTTGTCAGGCTTGGGGGCAAGTACCCTTTTCCAGATGAACCTGTGTGTCACTTAATACATGTTTGCATGGTGTCTTCCATATACTCAGCTTTAAGTTTCCTTCTTTACCTTAATTTGGCATTTGAATTTGAAGTTGAGAAACTTAGGGAAAATGTGAATTTACTTTATAAGCTACTTTCATGGCTTTGTTCATCATTTACTATAATTACTATAAGTTAACATAATTTGGGAACTGGTTTTTTTTTGTCACACAATAATCTACTTCATTTAACAAGTGCCATACAAAAGGATAGTATGACCTTGAGAACTTTGGCCTTTTTACATAGTTCTTCCGCATAACTGCAGACTTTAGAAATGAGCTTTAGGCTCAGTAAGCCTGCCCTTGGGACCGGGAACCTCGCCCAACCAGCTTCCACAGATTCATCTGGACCCCGGGAGCCAAGCGGACCGAACGGAGCAGAGCGGGCAACTCTCAGAAGAGATGGGCAGGCGCCAATCAAAGAATTCATCCAACAACCTGAAAAGCAACATGATAACACCAGAATCCAGCGATTATGGAACAGGAAAGCCCGAGCAACCTATCCCAGATGAAGTAGAAGAAATTGACTTTAAACGTAGCTTTATGAAAGTTATAGAGTCCTTTAAAGAAGAG